>VZTU01003030.1:6741-17249 GCA_013400835.1 Zapornia atra | reverse complement strand
TAATTCATTAAAGTTTATCAGTGTTCAAATATGTAAATATATACATAAATGTGATATTAAGATAAATAAATATTTTCAACAGCAAAAGCAGTTGTTGTCCAGCTGATCTGGAAGACAGACAGGAGTGGTATTAAGGCCTCGTAATCCAATGATAAATGGTCAGTGACTTGCTGTACCACTTAGACACACAGAAGCCTGTGGAGTCTGAGGGGATCCACCCAAGGGTACTGTAGGAGCTGGTGTAAAGGCGTACCAAGCCACTTTCATTTATCAGCAGGCCTGGTTAACCAAGGAGGTCCCAAGCACAGAGAAAAGGAGAAAAGTCCATATTCACTAGTAACCTGAGAACCGTCTGAGTAATTAGTTGTTCAATTGATTTTTTCCTCTAATTATGTTGATGTTTCTTTGTGTGTAAGTACAATGATGAAGTTCAAGGTCAAGTCCACATTGACATTTGAGTAGAATTGCTTCTTTGACTTCTTTTGCTGATCTGAATTCTTGTAATAATTTTAGTTTTTAAGACAATAAAGATAACTATAGCAATGACAGGTTTATCTCAAAATTCAAGCAGTCTAGCTCCCCCATCCACCAACTGCAGGTCTCTATCACAGATCTTTACAGGTGATTATGGTATCCCTACAATTAAATGCTGAGCCCTTAACATATTGTGCCATATTCCCTTCCTGCTGAACTAGTCCTGACTAGGGAGATTACTCAAAATACTTTTGACACTTCATCAAATTACATAATGGCTCCATAACACCAGATGCAAAAAAAGATTTGTGTTTGGCTGTGGCGGTACCATATTTAGGCCAGTGCACATTTAGACTGTTTTCCCTCTATTTCTTTGTGAGTTCAGGTCTATAAAAGCAATACGGTGTTTCAGCTGGTGCATTTCTAAGGGATTATTGTACTTGATGGGTGGTTAAACATCATTCGATGCATGCAATGATTGCCCAAATATGCACTGCCTATTGTATTTTAGTGTTTAAATAGAACACTGGATCTAATGAGGATAAGTTTGTTTGAAGTAAGGTAGTCTTACCAACAGTGTTTATATGTGAAAATGCATAAACAGAATTATTTCTGTAGAGCCAAAAGTTAAATTCCTTCTTTACAGCTACTTCTGTCTGAACATGTGCTTAAGTTTTGTGTCATGCCCAGCTGATTACAGAACCACAAAATCATAATTATTAGTGACAGAGAAGCCTATTAGGTAAGTCCCATGGAGACCAGCACAACATCACTGGCACAGTAATCTCTCATAATAGATGTAGTCATACAGCTAGTATAAGTAATTGGAACTTTCTATCTCTCTATCCAGTTAATTCTGCCTGAACGCAGGCTTAAGTTTTTTGTTATACCCAGATGATCAGAGAATCCCCAAATCAGAATTATTAGTGTTAGAAAAAACTATTATGCAAGTCTCCCAGGGAGTAGCATGGCATCACTGACACAGTAATCTTTCATGATAAATGCAGCTATACAGCTAATTTTAGTAACTGGGACTTTATTCAAACAAATGTGTTAACTTCTGAAGCCATTTGTACTGATGTCACTGCAAGAGAATTGTTCTGCAGCACGACTTCGGCTTTGTTAGTAAGGAAGGAACACAAACACTGGTACAGCAGTGCTGTATTTGGAGCAGCATATTGGCTTAAAGAGAATGGCAGAGATATAACAAATCAGCTTTTGTTCTTGTTTTTTCTAGGCAGGATGTTTGCCTCTGCTAACTAGTTACATAACTGATGACTTTGCTTAGTCTTAAATGTCATGCTCTTGGTTGTGTGAATGGTGCACACAGATATGCTTGTGCTTTCAACACACAATATAGTTTGTGTTTCTTTCTTTTTTCCTGTGGATTTTCGGGGTTGGACAAATAATTTATATACTTTTCCACCTGTAACTTTTCAGACATATGTAGGCTGAATCTTCATTGGAAATTAATCATACGTAAAGTGACTACCAGTTAGTCTGTATGTAGCAATTCAACATGCAGCAACAGACCCACACATAAATGTATGTGTGTTGGTGTCATGCCCCATGTACACATTGTCCTCCCTTTGTCTATGGTCAGTACCTTATCTCAGGATTTCTAAAACAGCAAATCATTGTATTATTCCACACATTTCTGCAGAAGATGTTGGACTAGCTTGCCTGCCAAATGAAGAGATTAAAGAAGCAAATACACTAGAGCAGCTTGGGCCTGCTCTGAACGGCCAAATGTATCTGAACTGCTGCTGTGGAGCTGGTCAGTTTTCCTGGGAATTACAGGAGCAGTTGAGTTCTTGCTTCAGTACAGAGGGTTGCAACAGGTAGATACAGGAAGGCCTGCTGCCTGCATAAACAGCTGCTTTTGTTCTCATCTTCCTGAAAGGTGCCTGGTTGGAGACAATCAATCAAAGGGCTAAAGTTAAACACCTCAGTCAGTATTTTGACTGACTGACTCTAGACCTTGAAAATCTGGTGTGACCATGTTCTGTTAAATGCTTACCATGGGGATCTGCTGTCCCCTAAACAACTGACAGTTGTTAAACTTGCACCTCTGCCAAATGGCTATTAACAGAGCTGTATCTGCTTGGTCTTTCTGGTACACACTATGGAAGAGATCTCTGTGTTACGAGGAGAGGTGAGTGAACTCCTCTTTGCTGGAGAGGTATGACAAACCTTTGGAAGTGTCCATATTGACCAGATTGTTGGGAAAAGGCAGATATATATGGTGGCACCTGATCTCTTACTATTTTCCTTGGACTTTTCATCACCTCTATGTGTTGCCAGCTGCTTTGCTTGATCCTGTTACCGGTTCCTGCTACTCTGACACAACACTGTGCAGCTTAGAGTTTCTCTGCGAGAAATTAAAGCCCTCAAACCAGCCCAATGCTGAACCTAGATTCTGATACATTCCTCCTTTGGATGTGAATCCCCTCCATGTGTGCCCTGTTGTGTGTTGTTGTGTTGTTGTCCCCCACCCCTGCAACAGCTTAATTGCTTACTGAGGTTGAAGTATGTGTTCTGTTTCTTAATACCAGACAGAAGAGTGCAAGCAGTGCAAGCAGTGACAGCTGGAGGTGGAACTGAAAATGGTGAAGTCCCATATAAAGCTTATGTCCCTACTGGCAAGGTGGGGCAGGTCACAATACAGTAAGAGCAGGGGGAACATGTTTGCGAGCATTTACTTGTGAAAGCTTATGGAAGGGTTTGGAGGAAAATCACATATCAGGTTTTGTGACTGTAGCGCCTGTGCATTTTCACAACAGTTACCTTTTGTTATCAGTGTCCAGGAAAAGTAATTTGAGGTCTGCCTTAGACTTCAGGGCATGGTAGTTAGGTGGACACGGATCATTTTAAGGTAAAAGGCTGTAGTAAAGCCAGAATCATAAAAATACCCATCCATCCTCAAAAAACCTCCAACAATTAAATGTCACTTTACTATGCGGTCAGCTGTTGCCTATTCTCAGTGTGTGCTACAAAATAGCAACTGAAACATGGTAATAGAATACGGAATTTTAGCAGATATAATGAGATAAAAGAAGGAGGCAAAGTCCCTACCCCATAGTGCATAGAAAGAAAATGATGGGTAAGACACTGTGGGTTGTCCCTGCTTCAGATAAAGGCAAACCCATCTGTAGGATTGCTTTTCCTAAAGGACCTGGGTGTACTTGGTGAGTGATCTGTAAAATCGGGGAATTCTAATGCGTACCTCAAGGGGATCTGATTTGGGGTCAGAATAACAAATAAAGTAAAAAGTGTATTATATTAATTGCAAAAGAACCCTGTCCTTGTACGTTAGCATTGCTATAATTGCTATATTCTGTATCAACAGTATTAGAGTAATAATCAGCCAAATTAATGATGGATGAGTGCCATGATGATGGAACTAGAACTGGCCTCAGCAACCAGTGTTCAGCAATTTCCTAGAAATCAACGTCTTCAACCTGCAGACCACAAGCATGGACCACACCAAATGCACCACTTGAGAGTCTCAGATGCAGCATGCAACAATTCAACAGCACACACCATCACTCCTGCCCCGAGAGACTGCTATGACAGATGGAGCCCAATGTTGTGGACTAAATGAACTCAATTGACATTTTATAGGGATGGCCTATAGAGTAAGGGAATTATAGCTTTCAGTATATGTATATATATCAAAGACAGGAAAAAATGGTTNTGCCCCGAGAGACTGCTATGACAGATGGAGCCCAATGTTGTGGACTAAATGAACTCAATTGACATTTTATAGGGATGGCCTATAGAGTAAGGGAATTATAGCTTTCAGTATATGTATATATATCAAAGACAGGAAAAAATGGTTGTGATTAAAGGAATTGTTGGATCTGGGCATGATATAGAGGGTATAGAATAAGGGGTAGATAATGTCCTGGGTTCAGCTGCAGTGGGACACAGACAGTACAGGTGACCCAAACTCACCAAAGGCAGGTTCCATACCATGTGACATCATGCTCAGTGTAATAAGGGACTAGTTGGGGAGGGGCAGCACAGCTCTAGGATGTGTGGCTCATGGACTGTCCAGCTTTGTGACAGGTCTGAGCTGTACGATCTGAGTTGTGTGGTTCGGTGAGAAACTGAGTTTTGTCTCACCAGTTTGTACATTTTGCTATAAGGTCCCACTGTTGTTATTTCCCTCTCCAATTGCTGTCCCAGTAAACTGTCCTTATCCCAACCCATGAAATTTGCCTGTTTCCTCATTCTCCTCCCCATCCTGCTGTGGAGGCGGAGTGAGTGAGCGGTTGCGTGGTGCTCGGCTGCCATCTGAGGCTAAACCATGACAAGGTTCATACAGTAAGCAACTACACGCTGGGTGAATGATTCTCTAGGTCAGCTGGTTCAAAATAAAATGCAATGTATTGTGTGTGAGAGATCTGTACTATTGAATCTTCCTGCTCTAGCAATATTAATGCTTTTGAGTACCGGCTTCTTTCAGCAAATTTAAGAAAGGATGTGTTTAGAGCCCAAGATTAGAGATGGCCTTGTGTCCGTGTGGATGAATTAGTGTACTTCATCGGGTAGATGTTACAGAGATACTGTATGCTTGAGGAGAAATGCCAATTTGACACAGTCACGATTAAAAATGCTGTGCCAAAAATGGGTTTCATAATGAGAACCCTATAGAGATTTCCATTCATTAAAGATACTATTTAAAACACAGGAGAGATAATCATGGATAGAGAACATTTAGCAAAGAGGGCTGTAGGGGAGATAAAACTGAAAGCTAACAAGCAGGCAAAGACTTCCATTTAATATAATATAAATACTATATTCTGTAATTAATAGATCCTTTTATTTGAAAATAATGCTGGTGGAGAGATATATACAGAAGGTCTTGTCTTAACTGCATTGATTTCTAGATCCTGACATTTTGAATTCCTAATGCCGATACCCACTTGAAGTGATTAAAAGTTTTATTATGCCTCACAAAGGCATACATCAAAGGCTAGAAGCTACTATCAGCATTTGCACAATGATTTTCTGGCTTTTTAAGGCCATGGCCAAAACATAGACATTATTCAGCTATCAACGGAATTAGAGGAAACTGTCCCTAGCATGACAGCTTTTAATTAGATTGTACTTTGTCCTTTTATCCTTTGAAGCATTTTAATCTAAAACCTCTAGGAAAATAAAAGCAGCTTGCTGAGGAAAGAAAGCGGGGAAGAAGGGAAAGAATTTTTTTCCCTGTTTTCCTAAATTAGACATAAGACCTGAGCGAGTTTGACCAACTCTACATATTTCTGTGTCTCGAAATACCTGTTGTATGCAGGGGTTCAGACAGTATTTTAAAAATTCTTTTATTAGTTACACTGTCAGCACAGGTAGTAACTAGTGTAACTCAACCCCGGATGAGATTTGTGAACTCTGTATGGTTTAGCTGAGACTTGTATTAATCTCAAAAGTCATTCACGCCCTCCCTGTGGTGTAATATCTTCCAGACTTGCCTGGAGCCTTCACTTTATCTGATCCTGAAGACAGCACAGACCAGAGTTTTGTGAAGAAAGCTATCAAAATTAGTTTATGAAATAAAAGGGAACTTAATACATAAATGCTCTTCTTTAGCGTTTAATGGTTTCATCCTTCTTCAGTACTTGAGGATATTTACAGACTCATACCACTGTGCTTATCACAGGAGCTATAAATGTTAAAGAGTTTATTTCCAGAATTAAAGGAAAAATGCAACTGTGAGAAAATATTCTCTCGTATGTGAGCAACTTAATGTTTCATAGGCTAAGAAACACAATCTTGTTTATGAATGTATTACTTTCATGTCAATTATTCCAATTTTTCTCAATTCAACCCCTTTTTTTTTCTTTTTAATACGGATAACACTGATACATTTGTTTGTAGCACAAATGTTTATTTTATCCTTAAGGAATCATGGCAATTGAATCCAAAAGGGTGTCTGAGTCTTTATTATTTCAATTCTAGGAGGAAAATACACTCTTTAAGTCATAAAGTATATTAAGTGTTGCTAAAATCCTTTTACAGCAAGGGCAACTTAATTTTCTTAGCTTTTCAATAGCTCTAAAACAAGTTCTGCTTTGTTTATGCCAATAATAGACAAGTTGAAATTCTTCTAGAAGTCCACTTGCAACATGGTTTTGTCTAGGAATATTTTGAAAAATAAAAATAAAAAGGAAAATTTTAAAATTAAATGGATTATTATAACTTACAATTAGATGACACCAGATAGGGGTCACCAGACAATATGCTCAAGGGCAGTGCTGCTGGCTAGAAACATCTGAACAAACTGGATGAATGGGCCAACAGCCACCTCACGAAATTAATCAGGAACAGATGCAAAGTCCTGATTTGGGATTGGATAACCCCTTGCAGCAATACAGACTGCCAGGTTAAGGAGCAGCTCTGATGAAAAGATCCCAGGAGTCTGGGCATACAGCAAGCTGAGCATGTGTTCAACTGTGTTGTGGGATATATGAACACGAACAATTAACAGAGGAAACTCTTCAACTAGTCATTCCTCATTAGACCATACTGAGATATTATGTTCCATTTTGGTCCCCCTGTATGGGAAAGACATAAACAAACCACAGCAAACAGAGAACTCCTCAGATAGTTGGGGCTGAAGCACCTCTGTGGATGGAGGCTGAATGGCTATAGCTGATTCAGCCTGAAGAAGTGCTGGCTCAGGGGGCACCTAGCAGTAGACTTTGGTGCTTGTAAGTGTCTACTGGGGAGGTGGACTTGGGCATTTCTTAGTGGACCATGGTGACGAGGTGAAGAACAGGAAGGGTGAAGACTGTACAAATGCCCTTCCACTAGAAGGTCAGGCAAACAGTGGCATTGCATGCTCCTCCAAGCTCAGAGGGTTGCCTACCCCAACTGGATAAAGCCCTGAGAAACCCAGTCTAACCATGGCTATAAGTATTACATTGGATCAGAGATTTTATTTCTTAAACACATAAATAATCATAAATAAATAAAATGTTTAAATATACTTTAACATTGCATACCTTTTTTTTTCCTTTTTTAAACATCTCTTAAGCCTTTTAGTAGATTGTCCTTATTATAAATCACACACGACCTAGTTTTCCTTGTTGATTATGCTTAATATCCCAGATCACTTAAGTGATATATGAAAGTGGCTTGGTACTGGCTGTGCAGGCTAAGAAACCCAAGGTTGTGCTCTTGTTTTCTCTTCCCATCTCTCCTCTGATGTGATTGTTATATTAACTGCCCAACAGTCAATATAAACTGAAACAGTTTTGATCGCATTTCTCATGTAAAAGGCAAACTGCATTCACTGCAGCATTTTTTGGTTCATTAGTCAAACCTGAGCCAAAGGAGCATGTTGCCTTTTCTGGGCCTGCTGAGTTCAGTGCTGCTGGGCTCCCATCAACCAAACCCAGCTGTCAGAACAAACTTAAAAACTTCAGACAAAACCAGTCTTGCAGCTGACAACAACCTGACTGACTGTGTGCCTTACTAGGAAGCTGTCAATGGACTTTGAGAAACTGTTAATAAAAAGGTGAAGAGTGGTCATGCAGGCAGTCATACCACCAGTGGCGAGCTAAGCTGCCAAGCATAAAACTTTCTAGTACAAACCAGTTTCCATTTAATTTTACGTTTTCATGAAAAAATGATCTCTCTTTTCTGCACACTGCTCAAGGGAACAGGAAGTTATTGCAGTATCTTCCTTACAGCACAAGCAGCAAGTGAAATCAGTTATGCATCTTGGGACTTGAGCTGCAACTTCAGAAAGCTCCCAAAGGTGCAAATAGTTCCTTGCAAGTAGTGGACATTTTTAAAAAAGCCAAATGAGCGTGTGCTTGACCTCTCTCAAACTTCCTTTGCCACCAGACTGTGTGCATGGCTCTTCCACTCCCTGGGGTGTGAGGCTGTGTGTAGCTGTGCAAAAGGTGCTGCTGGTGATGGCACACTTACTCCAGGCACAGGGCTCCTGCCTGGAGACCCAGTTTGCCTGTGCCTTGGATGTGGGATGAGACCCTGCCTAGAGGGAGGCTGGCAAAGCAGGACAATCTTGTGAATATCACAAGGATGCTGGGACAGATATGCCAGGCAGCTGATACCAAAAGTCAGCTTGAGTTGCTGCAGCACGCACAGACACACACAGCGTGGTTCCCAGTCATGCCTTCCTCCGCACAACCCCTTGTTAAGCAGCGCCGGGAACCACCACTGCCTGCCAGCAGGTGAGACCTTGCGACATTTGCCCCTGCTTGGAACCTCCTTCACCCCAGCATTACTACTGCTCCCTTGGTGCTGCAATTTCCACTTAAGTTACCAGCTGTAAGGTCCATATCTGGTTTTGGTTTTGTTGTTGTTGTCTGTTAATGGTATGCAGTGTGTTGTGTTCCTATCCAAGGGTGCAGCTTGGCACCAGAGGAGGCCACGGGCTCAGCTTGTCCTTTCTGTGAAGGATGGCAGGCTCCTGATGGAGCAGGGGGCTGAGCCCTCCCTGAGCAAACGTTCTGGAAAGTGGTGGTGGGAGGAGGGAGAGCAGTGTGAGGAAATGACCAAGTGAGGACTGAGCCCTCTGGAACACTTAAGCTTGCCAAGCCATGGGAAAGAGGAGAAAGCAAGTATGCAGCCAAGTACCTCAGAGAGGAGAGGAGATGGCCATAGGTACCTGACTGCCGCAACACCAAGTCTGCCACATACCAGCCAGCCCCTGATCTGCTGGGCTGAACCCAGCCAGGAGAAAAGGACATGACCTGGAAGGCAGGGTGAGAGAATATCGTTACAGTCCTTGTTTTCTCTCTGTTCAACAGTCTGTGTCGGTGGGGGGTGTTTGGCTTACAGGTGAGATGAGCCACTCCATCCACAATGAGGCCAGGCACTGGCACCCTCCTCCTCAGTTTGGCCTTTACAACAAACGAGCTTCAAGCCAAGGTATGAAAGGCTGAATGAAAAGCCAATGGCCACCATTAATCATGAGCAGATTGGGACGTCTATCTCCAGGATAGATTGTGTGTACAGCATGTTTTCTTTTAAATTAAGAGGCTCATGTTCAGGAATTTTGTGGAGCTGCCATTCTACAAGTGGTAAAAGCTTGCATGAGCACCCAAGACTAAATTTACAAAATTTCACACATTTGTGTGAGGAGCATGGATGAGAAGCAGCAGCTTGCTTGTGTCCAACAGCAGGCCCAAAAAGCAGGCTCTAGGCCAAAATCTGGGATGATATGAATAAAAATTAACAAACACAAAGCCAAATGTAAAGTTAAGCTTATAAACCAGCATATAGGAATCCTAAAAAGGACAGCCTTAATGTAGGAGAACTTAGAGTTTGCAGTTGTTTTGTTCAGGAGTGAATTCACAGCAGAGGACCAGAAACAAATCCTTCTGCAGCTGCACAAACCGTTGATCCTGCACATGAGCAGAGGGATCTGTGCCTATACCTCAGCTGACAGCATGTTTCATTAGATAACAGCAAGTTGGTTTTACAACCCAGTAATGCAAGGCAAAAACAATCGATGCCATATTTAACTTCAAATAGATGCCCAGTGACATTATGCTAGGTGCAAGCAATTAGCATATTCTCTGCATGGTGTGAATTGCTTCTGTCACCAATGGCTGTAAAACTGAGTGTGAAGTAGAGCTTACTTGAAAATCAGGTTTTTATGAGATGCGTAATAGAATTTGGCAGGGGGAGAAGGGAGAAGAGGAGAACAATCAACTCTAATGTTTAGCATTTCAAATGAACATTAATTTTTTAAAATTTAAGTGTATGTGGGGAAAGAGGGTGTCTATTATATTAGTTCTCTGTGCAGATCATCCTTATTTCCAGTTTGGATTACTGGGAAGTGATTTCAATGGATTTTGAAAGAAAATCAGTATCTCGAATGTAGTTCTCAATTTTTTTTCTTTCCTTTTAAAAAATGCTTTGTGGAAAATTAAAATATAAATCATATTTTTAGCTTGCTAGCTTTAATAAGACAGAGCTATAAGATGAAGTGTTACAAGGAGCATTTGGAAATAGCTACCATTAAAACAGAATCTTTGAAACAGTACTGT
>VZTU01003028.1:123895-141005 GCA_013400835.1 Zapornia atra | reverse complement strand
GCTCTGCGGGCGCTCTGCGGCTCCGTGCGGGGCCTCGCCGCGGCGCCGGAGACGCACTTCGGTTTCCAGACCGTGACGGAGGCGGAAAGGAGGGAGAAAAGTGAGGGCGGCGGCGGCGGGATCCGCTGGGGAGCCGTGCGGCTGGGACCTAACGGGGCTCCCGGGCTGCCGGCGCCCGTCGGCTGTGGCGGCTGGTGGGGGGGGGGGGANGGCTGAGGGGGGGGTGGAGACGTACTTGGTCCCGGGCTGTTGCGCTTGAGGCGTTACCGGGAGGCTCAGCGAACAGTGCCAGTGTTGAACCGGCTCCGAGGGTTACAGTGAGAGGCTGTGTTTCTCCAGAGGCGTTTGTCAGGCAACAGGCTCAGTGCGATTCCATCGCAGTTTTTGTAAGGAGTTTGCAGGTGGTACTTTACCAGTTCCGCACGGTGGAACCACATCATCACGAAGAACTGAAGGCCACGTCTTCTACAGGAGCATTTTAAGTAAATTGTGTCTCATTCCCGTGTCCTTTCCTTGCAGTTTACAAGGTCTTTGAAAGCGTGGCCGAGAAATATGATGTAATGAACGATTCAATGACTCTAGGGATTCATCGAGTGTGGAAGGACATCCTCGTACATAAAATGAACCCTTCCCCAGGAACACTTCTTCTTGATGTTGCTGGAGGAACAGGTAAATAATTGTGAGTTCCACGTGAACATGTCATGCTGGTTTTGAACTGTTGTGTCTGCTCAGAATTAAGTTCCCTAGCCTTTTATACATATATATACACACACACACACACACACTCCTCTGTCTATACTCTGTGTGTGTTGGGGTTTTTTCTTTATTTACGTATATAAAATCAAATGGACTCAATTTGATGTTTGAAGCCTTATGTTCCAATTTCCTGTGTCCAGAAAGCATCCCAAAACATGCATCTTTCTTTTAAAATGCAGGTGACATTGCCTTTCGCTTTATTAATTATGTTCGCTCCGTACGAGAACGCCAGCTCCAGCAGAAGCTTAAGCACCATCAAAATTTATCATGGCAGGAAATTTCTGAGAGTTACCAGGAGGACAAATCTAAGTCACTAGGGGATTCCCAAGTGGTGGTCTGTGACATTAACAAAGAAATGTTAAAAGTTGGGAAGCAGAAAGCGCAGCATCTTGGCTACTCTGAAGGTAAGTCATGCACTGTACCATTTCAGTAGCATGCCTGATAGCAAGAGTTTGATGCATGATGGAATGACTGCTTCAGGATTACAATATATACATTTTATAGACATGGTGTATACTATCGTTGTGCATGTGTATTTGCCAACATTGAGTTACTTTTTCAGTGAGCATATAAGTAGTACGTTGTTTAGTTGGACAGCTATATCCTGAATAATACATGAACTTTCAGGAACACATCTATGGAAGTGTCCATGAGGTCTGATACCCAGCTATCCTTCAGAATTGGTTAAATAACCTAAACCTCCTGCTTATTTCTCTGCAAATGAATCTGATTTACTAAGGTAGATAAGGCAAAAGAGCTCAGCCCTAGAATGATTACATTGAAGATCTTATAATGGGAATTTGAAGAATCAGGGCAGCAAATAAAAAATGCAAGAACTAAAGTGTATTGTGAACCTATAAAACTTTCCACAGTTAGAGCAGATGCTAACAATACTCAGAGAAACTGAATTATATTAAATGTTAGTTTGCAGGTCAATGGATTAATTCACTGCTATCTAGAATTTGTTGGGGTCTGTGCCAGTCCTGATTGAAAAGCCTGATTTTAAGAAGTAAAACTGAGAGAAAGAAGTTCTGCTTGTGCCTCAGCGTTTGTATGATAGTTGTTTATCCTCTCTTTATTTATGGATATTTGGCCAATATTTTAGCAATTGAAGGTTCCCAAACTTTTTGTGCCTGGGTACCACCATCAGGTATGCCTTGAGCAGCATCTCTGTATGTGCTGTGAAATCTCATGTGTCCTTTCACTGTGCCCTGCTCCAACATCAGCACTTCAGCCTACAAATGGTGTAGGCTGAAGGACATACAGAACAGCTCTGTACCACAAAAGGGCCAAAAGATAAGCTGCTGGCATAGGTTCTCTCAGCTGCTCTTGCTCTCTGCTGGTGTGTGGGTTATCCCAGGCTGTTGCCTGCCTGCCTCTTTCTTCTCTTTAAAAAGCACACTAATTGTAAAGACATTGTTTTTTCCAGCTCTGGTAGACTGCTTGCATCATGCTTATCTGAGCAGCTTGCAAGCCTATGAGAGCTCTATGCATAGTAGTTTGGAAATACCTGAACTGTGCTAAAGTTTTAAGTATAAAAGCTTTATGACTGTAGCTCGAGACCTGACATAAAGCTTGATACTGCCTCCCAATTACTGTAAATGAAGCATGTTGTTTAATTAGCTGTACTTTTCAAGTATTTTTGTGACTTAACAAATTCTCAACATGAATATTTATGTGTGTTAATTTTTTCCTCTGTACATCATAGCTATACAAGCCCAACTGTTGTCTTGTTGCCTGTCTTGCCTTATGCCCCACTGTGCCACAATTCTGGTTCTTTACTCTTTCACTCCCTTGTTCAGCACACATCCATTTAATATGCTCTACCTTCTGGTTTTCATGCAATTCCTCCCTGTTGCAGTAATTTCATTTCTGAGTTTGCTTATCTGCTCATTGCCTGAGGTCTAAAGATATTTTTTTTCTTAACATTGTAAAGGGCAGAGTTGTCTTTTGTTGTTGTCCCATGTACATTCACCAGCAGTGGGGGCTGGGTGTGCTGAAAAGAAACACGTGTTGCACGACTGCTGATTGTGCATTTTGACCTGCAGGAATGGTAGGCTGCACTGCACGTGCCCCAGTTCTTCTTGCACACCAACAGCCCCCTTTATGTATGACTTGCAAACTCCTGGGCTGTGATTTTACCACAGGCATTCTGAGGGACAGTTTTGCAGTTGCTCAAAACCTTTTTCTGATGCTCACTTCTTAGCTGTCATTTCCAACTGTCTACACTCTGATAATTGCTTCCTTAATAGTGTGTGCTGCTTTGCATACAATGCTTTCTGCAATTATAAATACATATATTTTGTTAAAATGAATTTTTAATGTATCCTGGCAACAACTGTTGCTTGCTGTTGTGTTTTGCTCTCCTCTATGGCACTTTCTAGCATACTGCTCTTTGAAACTTCTTGTCTCTCTTGCAGAGGACTGCTGTGGGGTTATTGTTGTTAGCTTTTTTTTGCATTTGAGTCACCAAAACCAGTGGCCTTTAAGAACTATTAATACTAAATTGAGCAGGCTTCTTTTTGGTACAAATGACTTGGAGATCCATGCTCCACAGATAGACATGGCCTTGATCCAGTGGGGTTTGAGAAGCAACACAGCAGCAGCAGGGTCACATGCTGGTAGTGCTGAATGGAGGGAGTATGGCTTTTCTGTTCCTCGATCTATAGAAGCTTTAGTTGCATGGTAAGACATTAATAATTGTTTATAGTTACTCCTTGAGAAGAAATTCTCCTTTTGCAACTTTGCTGCAGCAGAATGGCAGCCAGTTTCTGGAAAGCCAGTTGATTTCCACTACGAAGCAACATTTAGGTGAAATCTTGACAGACAAAGGCACTGTGAGGTGCAGAGTTAACTATTTTGTTTGAAAGACAGCTGTATAGTACAGGCCCTGAAAGCTTTGCCATTATAGACCAAGGTGTCTTTTCACCAATAAAAATGCAAAATTGAAGTATTAGTTTAAACATCACTTTATTAATAATAATTTCCTTCTGGAATAGATAAGTTGGAGTGTTTCTGGAGCAGCCTGAGTTGTTAAGGTCTTTTAATACAGTGTCCTTTCCTTTTACTGCAGGTTTGTCCTGGGTGCTTGGGAATGCTGAAGAGTTGCCCTTTGATGATGATATGTTTGATGTTTACACAATTGCCTTTGGAATCCGAAATGTAACTCGTATTGATTTGGTAAGTTGCTACAGTGTATCCTGACATGGGGTCCTTAAGATTCATCAGAGTTTTTTTATCCTAGTATAGGAAGCAAAGGAAGAACTCCTTGGATACAGGACTATCATTCCCTACTCCTGAAACATTTAAAATAAGTAGCAGCTAGTGTGCAACTTGTTTGAATGAAGAATGCAATTAAATGCCTCACCTTTGTCATAAAAACTTAGGTTTGTGCTAGTTGCACCCAATCCTTCCAGCTTGGCAAGCCACACAATCCCTTCCTAAGGCAAACAGGGCCGATTGCTACAGGCATTCCCCACGACTGCACCTCTGCGTGCACAGCGCAGTCAGCCCGCATGTCTCGCATCTTCCTGACACACCTGATGTGTGTCCCACCCGCAGCAGGTCCAGCATTGCCTGCCCTGTTTTATTGGCCTGACTGAGCCAGCAGAGCTCTCAGAGCACAGGGTGGGAAGCAGCTGGCTACTGCCACCACTGCTGTTGAACTGACCCATTCAGCCCATTGCTGCTGAGTGTCTTTATGTTGGCTAGTAGTAGGGCTTCCTATGAAGAATGAGTATGATCTTAATTAGGGTAAGTGGCACCCATTGTTCTAAACACTATCTGCCCTTTGAGAATGCTTATGTGTCTTGTGTGTGAAGATAGGTTAGCCTAGCTGTCTAGCTAGACTAGTTGTCTGTTTCAGAGGAGTGTGTTAGTTTAGCAGTACTCCTGTGGAAGATACAGCATTTGGATCCAAACCACCTGGAACTGTATGCCTTTGAATTTCTCCTAAAGTGGATGGCCTTTCAGGATGCTTCACCTGCACCCTTCCAAAGCACAGGCTTGATTTATACCCCTTTGTGAATATAGCAGTCTGGTAGCATAGCTCCTTGGAGACCTGATAGAAAACACTTCCAAGCCTCCAATTGTTTTGCAAAGCTCCTGTCATGTATGTGTTCTGTGTATATTTTATGCCTCAGGAACAGGACAGTTAAAGTCAAACAGATGTACGATCTGCAGATGTTCTTGAATACACGTCTGCTGTGCTCTTGTATGAAAAAGCATACAGTTGTAAACGTAATTTCTCTTGGTTCATCTTAGTGTTTGATTTTGCATATACAGTGGAATTTTCAAAGTAGCCAAAGATCTCCCTCCTTCTTCCCTGTTCTCACACTGCTCATTCGAAACCCAGTATCATTTCTTCTTTGATCTGTGAGGGTGTGTCTCACTGTTGAGTAAAATCTTTTCTTTTGATTTAAAAAAACCCAATCTATCATGAGTTCTTTTCATTTTCAGCTTCTTGCAGCTGAGTCACCTTCTTTTTAGGTTTGGTCTGTAATTACAAAAGCTCTGCTGGCAAACATTCATCATCTAAGAATAGGGAAAGAGAAGAAAAATTGCAAGCCTGGCATCACAGGTTTCACACAAAGCCTAGTCTAAATCTATTTATGTAACAGCAGGAGTGTTTGTGGTTTGGTTTTGTTATTTGTTTGGAGCTTTTTTTGTACTTGTCTTGGGATGCTTCTCCACAAGTAAATACTGGATATTACCAATCAGGATTCTCTTTACTCCCCTCAGGTCATCCCTGAGTTGCCATCACATGGCATGATAATAGACAAGCGCTGTTCTACAGAAACAAACTTAGCACATCTGCTTTGTCTCAGGCACTTCAGGAGGCTTATCGTGTGCTGAAACCAGGAGGAAGATTTCTCTGCCTGGAATTTAGTCACGTCAGCAACCCTCTTCTTTCCAGGTAGGGACATGGTGACGCTTTATGCCATATCACAAGGCTCTCCTACTTGTACTCAGCCAGAGTAAGAGATGAAGACACTTTGACACCACCTCGTTGTGCACTTGGAAAATCAGAGGCAGGCTCCATAGCGAGTGTGGTACAGAAATCAACTTGTGTTGGATGGGGTTAGTTTTAAACTTGTTTGTATTAATCTGTGTCTGGTGTCTGTCTGTGCAGGCTCTATGATCTGTACAGCTTCCAGGTTATCCCTGTTCTAGGTGAAGTTATCGCTGGTGACTGGAAGTCTTACCAGTATCTTGTGGAGAGCATCCGCCGTTTCCCCCCTCAGGTAAGACAGTGTTTTTCTGGATTCACTAATACACCAAACATTGTCCCAGCATCATCTTGCAGGCAGCTAGCTGGTTTATAGGCCTTCAGGTTGTTATAATGATGGAACTATTATTTTTCAGGAGGAATTGAAGGCAATGATAGAAGATGCAGGGTTTTTTAAAGTGGATTATCAGAATTTAAATTGGGGCATTGTTGCCATTCACTCGGGTTTCAAACTGTGAGGCTACTATGTAGCAAAACCCACACAGTGTAAAGGCTGTGGAATTTTGGCAGTATCAAGATTGAAGAGGAGTTTGAAGAACTCATGCAGCAGACAATTGCTCAGTAGTCAGACCTGGAAGAATATGAGCTGCCTTTCCCCACCACCACCACCCCAAGAAACCTGTGGATGAAGTGGCTCCTGTGCTTTTTTTACACTTGTGTTTCTCCTCAAATGCAATATAAAGGACATAGCCAAACCAGAGTGATGCTTACAAAGGAAGCAACTTCAGTTACCAGTGGTGTGGATGTAGAAATAGACAGACTGGGCTTTGAATAAGATGCCTTTTGTGGTTTTTTTGAACTAAGTTTCAAGGAGGACATTGTACGAGTGAGAAGTAACTTGGATTTATTAGCTTTTTATTAAGCTCTCATTATCTTTTTCATGTGGACTTTAAGGGTTTTTTTCCCACAATTACTTTACTGTGAAATAAAACTGAGCTGTATCAACCTTCTTCAATTAAGTCAGTATTTTAACCTTTCTAAGAAAGGAATGATATGTTTTCACTCCTATGTGATTTATTTTCAGTGCTAGATGCATAACCTCTGCATAAAAATACTATGCATTTTCTTCTGCTCTTTAAATTACACTGCTGAACAAATACTTCTACAAGGATATCAGGCTAGAGTAAAAAAAAATTGAGGGTGTAAATTTACATTCTGAAGTGACAGCTGTGTAATGAAGTAGTATGAAGATTTACCTCTTCTGAAAATTAGGAGACAAAAGGACTGTTGATTTTAGGTTACCTACACTTGAAATCAGAGAAGCAACAGCATCTATCTAAACTTCAGCCCTTACTCTGGAAACTGAGCATGCTGGAAAGGTGTGTAAGAGTGGAAAAGTCTCTGCAGATTCTCCTGCAGTTTCCAGGACAGATGACATATTCAGAGTAACTCAGGCTTCAGATGCTTCAGAGTTGGGGAGGGGGTGTGTGTGTGTGAAATGGAGGTGGGCATGTTCCTTCTTCATTCACAGCAGAATAAAGAGGGCAATGCAAACCTAAACATGACAGGACAGAGAACGTTTTTAAAGGACAAACTTGTTCCAACAGTTTTATTAGCAAAGAAGCTGTCTTTCAAAAGAAAATAAATACAAGGAAGACACTTTTGCCTTTTTTTATAGCCACAATGAAAATATCAGCTGCTACAGCAAAAAATCCCTGACCATTAACAATACAACAAAAGACCTGAAGATCAAAGTCTGCGTCCTCAGGAAGGCTGAAGGTAGGAGGCTGTTTGGAGTTAGTGTGCAGTCCTGCAGCCGGGTGCAAGTCTCAGTAACAGTCCGTGGGTCTAGCCAGACTTGAAGAGAAGAATAGCGACTTGGCCGAGGTAGAAGTAGATGAAGTGCTTGGTCTCATGAGTCACGTAGCTGCCGAAGTTCCTGCCCACGATGCAGTGCCAAGTGGGATTGTATTTCTTGTCAAACTCCTGCAGAAGAGAGGACAGTCAGGAACTCAAGAGGTTTTGTGAGAATGATACCAATATTGTCTAACGGGGTGGTTTTGCAGTCATCTGTCACTCGTTAGCAAGTACCACATTTGGAGGAAGGCAATTAAGGAGCAGCATATGCTCTGAAGTGCAAAGTTCATCTATCACTTTATAACCTATCTGCTGCTTAGTCAGACACACACACACACACCAAAAAAGTGCTTCCAAGCTGAGCAGAAATAACCTCAGACCATATGTTTGGGGAAGTCACACCATGATCTCAAACTATAAGTTTTAAGGACACCAGGGCTTGTTCTGAGTCTGTACCAGTTAAGCTATTACTGTGACTTCATTAGCTGTTCTCAACAAGGCTGCTGAAAGGACCCTAGATGGAAATTTCCTTGCTGCATGCTTAAAACCAGGTCCTGCACCCATATTCTTCCTACACACTCGTCAGGAGCCCGCTATGACTTTCAAATAAACTTGTGTGCACAGGTGCACTACAAATAAAACACTGCAGTCGTTAGTTCTATGCTGCAGAATCAGCTGAAGAGACTCTTTGGGAGAGCGTGTGAGAGTTTGCGTTCTGCTCAACCAAAGCCTTTGACTACTTATAGCACAATCAGCCTCCCAGTAGGAGTCAGAGAAAAAAATCTGACACACTGGAAGCTACGAACCATCTGTTCGACATTCACATGAACAGTTTGTCTTACACATGGTGGTTAAAAAAAACCCAAACCATGAAAACACTTCTTTATTACAAGGCCTGCAAACCACCACTTCTCAAACAGGCTCCAGAGAACCCCTGTGCTTTGTACTAACTCATCAGTCACAGGGACAGCCAGCTGCTACTCTGCTCACCTGGACAACAGGACAGGGACACAAAAGGCTGAAGTAGAAGGTACTGCAAGAAAAAAAACAGAAGGACCTGGAAAAGTCTACATAAAGGGTGGGGAAAGGAACATAAGGACACCAGCCTACAGAAAACTCCAACTTGATTATCTAGTGTCTCTGGAACTTGTTTCTCTAGAGCTACTTGCCCAGCAGCATTCTCCCTGATTGATTTTTCATGTGCATAGAGATTTCAGGAGCACGTTACAAGTGAGCATTTACCTTCTTTATGTGAGCAGCAATGTCCTTCTCGATGTTGTACTTCTCTAGGGCCTGAGTTGCACACTCCACAGAGTCTTGTTGCATCTCCTCTGACATGTCCGCATTCTTGATCACTGCCTTTCGATCACTCATGGTTGTCTGGATGGAGCAAGGAACAGGGAAAATTGAAAGCTGCTATACATATATATACACAGGAGCCCCAGCCAACCAGTCACGGGGGCATCGCCGTTCCCCGCGGGGTTTCGGGGCCCACACGCTGCCCACAGCCGTGGCCGGGCACAGGCCTTGCCGGGACTGTCCCGGGCGCAGGCACAGCCGGCGCTCAGAGCCGGAGGAGCGGTGCCTTCACAGCCCGGTCACGGCACGCACCTGCTCGGCGGCCGCTCCAGCGCCGGAGCGGGGTCAAGCCCCGCCGGGCACCGCCGCCCTGCCAGCCCCTCTCCAGCCCGGCACGGCCCGACGGCCCCGGGAGAGGGCGCAGCCCCTCCAGCGCCCGGACCCGACAGCCTTTCGGTGCCGAGGAGAGGCGAACGAAGCCCGACACTCCCCGCAACGGGCTCGGAGCCCTGCGCGGCTCCAGAGGAGTCTCCCACCTGCAGCTCCTAAGGATGCGGGAGAGGGGACGCAGTAGCAGAGGAAGGGCCCTGGCAGGGGCGAACTGCCGGGACGCACAGCGCCGGCTGCCAGGTACCCGTGCCCGGTCCTTTCGGAGCCGCCCCCCAAGCACCCTACCCCTCTCGCCGCTCGCCGCTCCCCTCACCGTTCGGCAGGCGCTGCGGGACCGAGCCTTAGCAGAGCAGCACTGCGGGGCGCTTAGTGCGTGCTGGGGCCGCCTCCCGGCGCCCCAACCCCGCCCCCCATCATCGGCTGCCAGCCATTGGTCCTAGCGCCTCGCCCCCGACCGCTCATTGGCTGCGGCCCGGCGCTCTCCCAGGGTTTTACTCATGCGTTTTCTTTCGGCCCGGCGTGCTTCGCGCCCGCGTCTGTTTCCATAGCGACCGGCGGCGGCGTGGGAGGAGCCCCGGGCTTGGCGGGAGCGGCCCCGCATCCCCGCCGCGGGGTGCCGGCCGGTGCTCGAGAGCACGTCCTACGGGGCGCCTATTGGTGGGGATGCCAGCGTAGATTTCGGCTGTGTACGGAAAAGCTCCGTCCCGGCTCCCGTGCCCCCCAGTGATCTGGGACCAAAGCTCTTGCTCCTTCAGGCTGCCTGTCTGCTGCGCATTGTAATGTGTCCTCCGGTTCCAGGCAAACACCCTTCCATTCCCGATATTTGGGCCCCAAAGGCCATTTTTAATACTCAGCCCAGATCATAGACACTGAATTTAACCTGGTAATCTCTGCAACAAGCCCTTGCTTCTCTTTGAACTGGGACAGCCCTTTTGGTAAGATGGCCCCATGTTGCAGGAAGGAGTTCCATAAATGGCATTTGATCACCTTTCTCATTCCTGTGTCTGTTTTCAGTTTGCCCTTGTTTTTCAGACTAAGTGACCTCTGACAGAAACCTTTTACCCATGTTTACCAAATGGGATCAACTCCAAACTTGGTTCCTTCAATTAACTGAATCAGACGTCTTGCATCTCGTTTAAGGCATCTTTTGCAGACCTCACCATTCCTGCCACTCTTGCCTTTTTTGGTTTTTTTTCCTCTTTTGTTAATGATGCAATATGTTTTGGGAGATCCCTAGTGCTCTGTTTTGTTAGTTTCACTCTCCCTGAGGCACTTTCTGCTTATACTCTTGTCAGCAGCTAGAAAATTGCTGTTGAGTCTTCCAGAGCTGGTGATCTGTTAATAATAGGACTCTGAACCATATCTACAGCAATCAGCATGGGATAACTTAAAATAAAGGGTTTCAAATACTGGTTGGTGAAACTGCCATTTCCTTGTAGAAGTAAACTTGAGAGCAGTCATCCACCTCACTTGAATTGCAAGTGTTTTTTATGTGCATACAGTATTTTTACCTGCTCAGCATCACTCATAGAAAGTGTAGTGTAACTGCAAACACCCCTTTGCTTTTGCAGGCTCTGAGGAGCTCAGAATATGCTGTCCCCAAAATATTAAAACTGTATAATGTAGTACTTTTGTCACTGTAAATTATGTCAGAAAAAACTCCTGATTTTAGCTCCCAGGTTTTAGCATTCCAATTAGAAGGGATGCAGTTCAGAGCTTGGCTTGTTGTCTTGACGTCAGGAGCATGTGTTAGGGACAGCTCCAGAAGTTACGAGATCAAAGGATGGAAGGGCTTAAGAGACCTTGTGTGCTAGCAACTTGAAGAAGCTTGGAATAGTCTTGGGGCCACATTAAGCAATTAGTTTACAGAACTGTGTGTGCTATCTGCAGCACCAGTAATGGTTCTTTGAGCACTAGACACTTTTGTGCTGACAAAACTGAACCGTTTAACAATCTTCCTACAATGAACTTCAGAAACACCCATGAATCTCTTGAGGAGGTGGCTGTGTTTGGTAGCTGCAGGCACATTTCTGTGCATTTATTAGGGGATGGTTGGCTGAAGGAACAGATGTGATGACGACTGCAGGAAATGTCAGTGTGGGTGAGGTACACGTCATTAACAAGGAACATTAGAGCCTGGGATACACAGCTTTAAAGAGAAACATTAGAGCCTGACCTGTTAATCTCAAATATTAAAGTGTAGTTTCCCTCAGGACACAGCTGCAGGGGAAGGCAGAACAAATACACGTAGGAGATGATAGCTGGAGTAGAGGAGGTGCCAAAGAAAATTGGGGAATGGATAAGGCATATCATAAGATCTCTCTTGCAGATGGAGGTTAGATTTAAGCACTTCTCAGTTGAGGCTTCCTTTTTTGCTCTGTGTTGAGCTGTGTTTGCTCTCTGTTGTTGGTATGACTATGTCTAAGAGATCTTTCCTGGGGCTGTTAGTTACTATCAAAACATAAAATAATCATTATTAGCAACAAACTGACTTCCATTTTATTTTTCTCCATAAAACTGAAGAAACCTCCATCTTGACATTTGCTTGGTAAACCTGGAATCTGTATGCTAGGGCTTCTGATCCAATTTTATGTGTTGTGGATCTATATAGTAGTGGAAAAACCTCAGCAGGTGTTGCTCAAGTTATCTCCATGGTCTCCAGGGAAACTAGATACATTTACATCATCTTAGAATCTGGCCTCCTTTTGTTGTTGTTGGTTTGTTGCTTTGGGGTTTTTTTTTTAAACCAAACAGCTAATTTTTTCTTGTTGCTGTATCTATTAACCACTGAGAAAAGATGAGTCATTTCACATATGTACAGTATTTTTGCCTCACTGCAGTTACAATGAATTTCCAGATAGCAATTTGATTACATGAGTCCTTAGCTGGTTTTATTCACTTGCCAACGTTTATAAATTGCATTGGGGCAGAGTCCTGTAAAGATCTGACCCAGATCCAGACTCACTTGAGGCCCTGCAGTGAAAGCAGGTGAACCAGCAGCATGAAGAGCATCTTGTCCCTACCTCAGGGTGCAGCCAGGGCCCAGTGGGGCTTCACATCATCCCCTGGGGCACAGCACTCACTACATTAGGCATGCTGAGGGCAGGCTGAGGCACTAACATGTTCTGCCCTGTAGGCAGCTCATCTGGTGTTTGCTGGGGTTTCTGTTTTGGTGGTGGCAGGTGTCTGAGTCAGGGCTGTAATTCTTTTATTAGCACTGAAGCTGCAACAAACCCCTTCAGTAAGGAAATGTGTGTTTTCCACTTTTAGTGCAGTTTGGGCTGCAGAGAACAAGCATCAGGCAGTCTGTTCTCTCCTGGAGTGTGTGGGTAAGGGAGCAGCAGTGAACTGGCAGTTTTAAGCCTAGCCTGTGCTGCATTGGGAATGTGGGCTCATCCCTGTGCAAATTGTTGGCTTGGGTGTTGCTTTTAAATAGTTACTTGCTGGTATAACTGGTTGGAAGCTCCTGTGGCTGTGCAGTTCACTCTCAAATTCCTCTTCCCCTTGTCCCCATTCTCTCTGATGGTCAAAAAGGGGCCAAAATAGGTAGAACAAGCAGACATTTCTCAAACTGCTAATCCTCTGCTTGTTGTATGGTGTGACTTGAGGTCTTGTGATTTATGTATGCATCATATATGACTTTTAGGTTGAGCTTGTATATTTGTAAGCTTGTAGCATTTGCAGGGGCTGAGTCTCCAAAAGTCTTAGATTAAAGCAGAATATGGTGATACAGCTTTGCAGAGAATTGGATTAGTGGGGTTAGATAATTTCAACTCAACACCCTTGAAAGAATTCAAGTATCATAACAAAGACATGTTTTATGCATCTATGTTTGTGTGTATCTATCTCATGGAAATTTAATGAAGTAACTGCCCAAACAAGAGTAGGACCAGTGTTTCCTCTCTTTCTGCCTGAGAAATATGAAAAAAAAATCAGTTCCAGGAAGAAACCCCAAACAGCTGAAAGCCTGCCAGACATGCAGCATTCTGAGGGTGATGAGTGAAAGCAGATCCTACCCAGTGGCTGTGATTTCTCATACCAGCAAAGAGCTGTGGTCCTTTTCACTCACCCTAGGTTTTCCATTAAATAGCATGTAATGAATGGACTTTTTTGAGATGTTAAGAAACAGAGTGTGTGTATCATTAATCTCCAATGTCTACTGCCCAGTGTTTGCAGGTATGGGGAAGATGCAGCTCACAGGAGGAATGGTTACTGCAGCCATGCTCGTGAAGGCAGGCAGGGACACATGCACCAAGCCATGTCCAGTTCTGGGCTCCCTGGGATAAAAAAGACAGGGACCTCCTGGAGAGAGTCCAGAGAAGGGCTATGGAGATGATTAGGGGCCTGGAGCATCTCCTGTATGAGGACAGGCTGAGAGAGCTGGGACTGTTCAGCCTGGAGAAAAGAAGACTTAGGGGGGACCTAATTCGTGTTTATAAATATCTTAGGCAGGGGATGCAGGGGGAATTGGCCAGCCCCTTTTCAGTGTCTGTGGGGACAGGACAAGGGGCAATGGCTGCAAATTGGAGCACAGGAAGTTCCCCACCAACATGGGGAAGAACTTTTCCCCAGTGAGGGTGAGGGAGCCCTGGGACAGGCTGCCCAGGGGGTGTGGAGTCTCCTTCTCTGGAGAGATTCCAGCCCCGTCTGGACGCCAACCTGTGCAATATGAGCTGGGAGCTGCTTTGGCAGGGGGGTTGGACCCCATGAGCTCTCGAGGGCCCTTCCAACCCCTGGGATTCTGTGATTATCATGCACATGTATGGAAGGACAGAAGGGGAGCAATGGCTCTCCTCTGCAGAAAGAACATGCACTGTGCAAGCTGGATGACACCTTAGCATCTCAGGAGGTGAGTTTCTGCCCCAAGGCAAAGCACGTGGCCGCAGAGTAGCGGAGGAGCTTGCTTCTGTCTGCAAGAGCAGACTCAGGACTGAGATTTCAGTAACTTCAGGGGTCTTCTCTAGCACTTCTGAAGAAAATTCCAGTGTGGCTCAGGACATAACTCCATGCACAAGAACACAACTATGAATAAATAATCCTGGATTCCTAAATCTGTATGTGGGTGGGGCATCGTTCAGGAAGAACAGTCACTGCTGCTTCCTGCTAGCATGTCTGCCTGCAACACTCAAGCATACTGGGGTCCTTGTACTTCTATAACCTGTTCCAACCAAAAAATAAGTTATAGTACATATTTAGTTCACTGTGCCAACAGAACAGAAATGCCAAGTTCACAAGTAATTACATTCTTTATTTACAAGTTTAGCCATCATTTAAATAACACAAATAACTGCAGTGTTTTTGTTTTTTTTTTTAATAAAGGAAAAAAATGCTTAATCCACACTGCTGGTGCCACTAGAGATACACATTCAGTGGACAGAAATACTTCTGGCAGCCATTTCTGTGCTTGAGAAATACTTTCCCAAATTATGTACAATTCTGAATATTTAATTTGTGAGAATAAAAATACAGTGTGGGAAACAGAAGGTAGCCCATACAGACACAGGGCACAGAGATAAAATGAATATTCAGCAGGAGCAAAATATTTGAGTGCATCATATTCTCAAAGTGCCTTTTCAGGCACTCAGCAATGTTACAGACTCCTCCTTCCTAACAGACTTTGTTAATTCTGACAGGGGCAGAGCCAGAGTTGTGCTAAAGGTGAGAAATAGGCAAATACAGACTTCTAACCTCTCCCTGATAAACCTGTTGAGGCAAAAATAGTGTTCTGGGGTTTTTAAGCATTGTCTTTGAATGTTCTCTTTATGCCACTCATTATCTTAAAAGACACACATCGAATTCACTTTGCTGAACAAAAGCACTGAGGTCATCTGTCAGGCTGCCTTCCAGCTTCACAGACACCCAGTACTTCACAGAAACCCAGTACTTCAGTAGCACTGCTGAAGGTTTTACACCTTCCTCTTTCTCTATGTTGTCTTGCAAGTGCCCTCCTTTTGGTACCTGCTGGGGGATTTCTGATGTGACTGCACAAAGCTTCATCTTTTCAAGTAAAATACTGAAACCACGTTTGAGTTCTGGGCTTTCACAGAGAGCTCTGCAGGAAAGAGTCTCGTTCTTCCAGCTTTGGTAAAGGGATGTTACCTGAGAGGAAACAAAAGTTGCATCAGACCAGCTGCAAATTACTTTCTGAGCAGTATGACTTAGACTAAACCAGAGGAGCAGTGTTGTGCTAAGTTATGCATAGGCAGCTTACGTTTCCTGAGCAAGCAAGGCCTGTAAATCATTGCTCAACGTGTGAGGTAACTTCAGGGTACGGTGAGCTGCTGTACTGCTTTGGGACTGAGAGAGCACAGAGCCATTTACACAGATGGCTGCAGTTATTTACTTTAGTCCTTCATAGAATCATAGACTGGCCTGGGTTGGAAGGGACCCCAAGGATCATAGAGCTCCCACCCCCCTGCCACAGGCAGGGCCACCAACCTCCAGGCCTGGAGCTACACAAGGTTGCCCAGGGCCCCATCCAACCTGGCCTTGAACACTTCCAGGGATGGGGCATCCACTACTGCTCTGGGCAGCCTGTTCCAGCCCCTCACGACTCTCTCTGTAAAAAACTTCCCCCTAATGTCTAATCTACCCCTTCCTTCCTTTAGTTTTAATCCATCCCCCTTGTCCTGCCATTATCTGCCCTTTTAAAAAGTTGAATCCGCTCCTGCTTATAAGCTCCCTTCAGGGACTGGCAGGCTGCCATGAGGTCCCCCCACAGCCTTCTCTTCGCCAGGCTGACCCAGCCCAGCTCCCTCCGCCTCTCTTTGTAGGGCAGCTGCTCCCGCCCTCTAATCATCCTCATGGCTCCTCTGAACCCTCTCCAACAGTCCCACATCTTTCCTGTATTGGGGGCCCCAGATCTGGACACAGTACTTCCTTATTACTAGCTAGTATTTCTGAAAGTAAATGCAGTTCTATTCCTCAGGATAACTCAAGCAAGATTAGGAGGTTTTTAGAAGTAGGACAATACCTGGTGGGGCTACAAAATATTCCTCTACTTTCTCTCTGGCGTTTTTCAGCAGCTCATTTGTGCAGTTGCCTTCTGTAACATCATCTTCTCTGAGGTACAGACACCTGAAAGACAGAATTTACTAGAAAAGTTCCTAGCTTGTCTTTAAGGTGTTGTATGATGTAGGAAGCGTGACTTATCTCTAAACCTGGTTTTGGTCTGAAGTAAGCAGTAAGACAAGTATTGGAATATTCTGAAGGAACTAAGACTGCCACAGACAGGTGTCTGGGGAGCAGCATGTGGAGATCATTCATGACAAGTCAGATGCACAAAGGAACTGGAGGACAAGGGACAACGGGTACAAGCTGGAGCACAGGAGGTTTCATGTGAAGATAACAAAAAACCTTTTCCCTGTGAGGGTGACAGAGCCCTGGGAGAGACTGCCTGGAGAGGCTGTGGAGTCTCCTTCTCTGGATGCATTCCTGTGTGATAATCTAGGTGGTCCTGCTCTGGTGGGGGTTGGACTAGGTGACCCCTTCCAACCCCTGACAGTCTGTGATTCACCTTTGCTATGCTTACACCTAAAGGTGACAGCTGCCAGCAACACCCTCCTTCCACACAACCCCCTGGTAAGGCTCCTCTGTAAGCAAAGGGGCCAATCCCCCAGGGTGATTCCTGGGGGAAAAGAAAAGCTAACAGTTTGCTACCTCGGTAGCCAAGAGGAGGCTGCTGACCCATTACCTGTCCTCCAGGACCGAATCCATGGGTTCCACACCGTCGGTGTTCACTTCATGAAGCTGATCAGCAAACCGGATGGCCTCCTGCAGCCGCTCCACACCCTCTGCATCGCGGAAATCACCCAAGGCCAGGTGCTCCAGGCGATCCAGTACCGCCACCGTCACCCTCTG
>VZTU01003028.1:74291-122835 GCA_013400835.1 Zapornia atra | reverse complement strand
TAATTAGGTCCCCCCTAAGTCTTCTTTTCTCCAGGCTGAACAGTCCCAGCTCACTCAGCCTGTCCTCACAGGGGAGATGTTCCAGGCCCCTGATCATCTCCATAGCCCTTCTCTGGACTCTCTCCAGGAGATCCCTGTCTTTTTTATCCCAGGGAGCCCAGACCTGGACACAACACTCCAGGTGGGGCCTGACCAGGGCAGAGCAGAGGGGGAGGATCACCTCCTGTGACCTGCTGCCCACACTCTTCCTGATGCCCCCCAGGATCCCATTGTCTCTCTCAGCCCCCAGTGCACAGTGCTGCCTCATAGCCAACCTGTCATCAACCAGGACCCCCAGGTCCTTCTCCACAGAGCTCTTCTCCAGCAGGTCACCCCCAGCCTGTACTGATACAGTGGGTTATTCCTCCCCAGAGGCTGTGAGGCCTGGCTGGGTCAGGATCCGCGCTGCAGTCCAGTGTGAGTTCGTGGTGCGTCTCTGATTCCGAAGCTTTGTCCGAGCCAGTCTCCAGGCTACTCTTTCTTGCCCATGTTCTGTAGCAAAGCTTACATCACTGAGCACTAAAGACCTTTCAAGTTTACTGTTCTGGGTTTGTTTTTCTTCTTTTCAGAAAGCCATCAAGGAGAAGGACATACCTATTGAAGGCCTGGAGTTCATGGGCCCAAGCAAAGGAAAAACTGAAAACTCCTCCTGACCTCAACTGTATGGATGGGAGTCACTGATAGGAGCCTTCAGATGAAGCAACATCACCAGGCATCACAAGCCTGGAGGCCCCCAGGGCAAGACCTTTGTTAAGCTGGTTACTGGGAAGGAAGGAATTGGCTCTGCTTGTACAAACAGCCACCAAAAAAAACCACCCCAAACTGGACCATGTAACTCCTGCTGCCCTTTGAGGGAATGGTGGTGGTGGTGCAGCATCTAACAGCATGAAAGCCCCTTGAGCCAACTTCCCATTGGATGTGCTCTGTCAGGGTAAAGTGCTGCTTGGGGTTGGCTGAGATGGTAGCTGCTTTGTTAGCAAATCCCTTTGTTTATTTATATAACACTTGAAAGTGTTTCAAGAGACTTGGAAGGAGGTGTGGATTTCCTTTGTCTTCTCTCTGCTGCTGAATTTTGGTGAAAGGTTTGGTTTATATGATCTTGAATGCTGAGGGGCTGCAGCACTGGTTTGTATCAGAACAGAGATGGTGTAAAAGCACTCTCTTGGACCTGCAATAACTTAGCTAAAATAAATATAACCAAGTTCTACTTTGTTCAAGTAGATAACTGTGCAGTAGAGCCTGTGACACCTAGGAGGGATGGAGGTGGCCTGCAGCAGAAGCCAAAGGGAGCGTTTTTCATGCAGAGGCTACTTGTTCAGCCTTGCCTGAGGTACTGAAACAATCCTGGAGCTGGGTTCTCTCTCCTTTAGCATTGTACTTCCCTGCAGTAAAACTGCAGCACAGACCTGGCTGTCCTTTCCCACACTGCTACAGAGCACTGGGCTGGCCACCATCGCTGCTGGACTGCTGCTTGTGGTACTTAAAGCATGTGTTGAGCAAGGGAAACACCTTGTTGCTGGACAGCCAGTGATGTTGAAAGCCCCAGACCTGCTCACAAAGCTGCTCCTTGACTCTGTGCACTTCACACCCAGGACAGCAAACAGCAGCTACTTGCACTGGGTTGTAAATGGCAGAAATGCTTGCAGCAGCTGGAGGTGTTTGGAGGAGAAGCAAGGGATGGGGATCCAGCCCTCTCAGCACTGTGCCAGGGAAGAGATTTCCACTGACCTTCACACAAGGATGGGGAAAAACTGTCCCCTCTTGTTACACCAACACAGGTGAAAAATACTGCCTGGTGACAAATGAGAATTCAAGTCCTATTCCTCCTTGCATTAGTGAGGAAAAAAAGTGAGCTTCCCTCTCTAAGCATTACCTGAAGGGTCACTCTGGGGTTTTACTGTTGGTCTGGGGGTGGGGTTTTTTTAATTTTAAAAAAAAGTTGCAGTTCTCAAACATGCTGTCAGGCTTGTCTGCAGCACAGCCTGTCAGTACTGAGCCCAGGCACTGGGAGCAGTGTGGGACTTGGGCAGAGGGTCAGGAACTGCCACAGGCAGGGCGACTGTTCCCCCTGGCTACAAGGACAGCAGGCCTGGGTGAGCCACACTCCTCCTCCTGCTGTGTCAGCACAGGGCTAAAGACAAGCTGTTGACATTGCAGCTGCTGGGTTGCTCAGGTACAAATTATAACAGCAAGTGTAGGGAGAGGGCACTGTAAATAGGGTAAGCATGCAGCTGTTTGGGTTGGGTTTTTTAAGGAATAACTTAAGAAGTGTGTAGGTTTCTGTGATTCATGTGGGGATGAACGTAGTGCAGTTCTTGTCAGCTTTAAAACACTGTGCCCATCACTGCCTTGTTCTGGGCTTTTCACACAGAAAAGCTTCTCTTAGCAGTCATTGTACTAAGTAGATGAATTTAAAACATGGGGAGGGGTGTCCTGCAGTCATTGTACTAAATAGATGAATTTATAACATGGGGAGGGGTGTCCTGCAGCACCCACTGAGCTGCTCACTTGCCATCCCTTGCTCCTTTCAGCAGCAAGATGCCAAGCCAGCTGCTGTGTTCTTCCTTCTGGGGAAAGGAGTCTGCATGGCAGCCAGGCTGTGAGCTCTCTCTTTCATACCATCCAAACACACACACACCAGTTGCAGAATCAGAAAATGGTTGGTGTGCAGAGAATTAAAACTTCAAAATTAATACTGTATTGGAACAGACTCAAGGCTTTAGAGCTTGGCTGTTAGCTGTGGAAGATAATTAAGCTTTTCTAGGTTAAGAGGCTTCTGAGTGACACTAATGTATTACACAGACATATGCAGTGGAGAAAAAATATGTGTTTCCATTTTTAGCACATGGATGAGAGACTTTGTGCAACCCAACCACAGCTTTATGAGGAGCAGAGTTGTGAGCAACACACCTGCTGATAAATGTGAAGGTCTGAGAGCTGGAGATGAACATTGTGGAGGCTCAGAGGGCTTAATTAAACAGCTTTGCTGCTGCTCCTTCTCCCAGAAGGGAGACTGTTAATAAATATTGCAGTAGCTGATTATGGAGAACATGCTTTGGTATATATTGAATTTTAATCTGCAGTATGAGGCTGACACCTGTTCATCTGGCTGTGGGTTTACAGTCATCAGTTAAACCAGATGTGAAGTGTACAAAAGTGAGTAATATGCTATGCCAAATGTGTTCCTGTTGTTAGTGTTACCAGATCCAGGAGCAGGTATTGACACTGGGGTAGTCAAACCCCCACCCCTGCACTGTATCCTGTGGGAAGCCTCAATGTTTTAATCAAACACTGAACTAAAGGACTTGTAAGGATTCAGATTAACAAAAAAATCAGATCCTAAACTCAAGTTCAGAGGTGTTTATTTAAAGGACCTCTACACAAGTACAGACAGAGGCTGCATCACTCTTCAGCTTCACCGTAGGAGGAACGTGGAGTTTAAGTGATGGTTCCCTAGATGATGTTTCCCACACAACGTTCTGGTACAAGACAGGAAGAGCCAAAGTTCTGGCTGTGGTCAGGATCTCAGTGTTCATCTTCATAACCAGTTGGGAGGGCATTCACGTGGGGGTTGTGAAACAGAGTTTTGTTCCCATCACCCCAAGGAAAAGGCTGTTGGAAGAAGAAAGAAAATGAACCAGTGGCAGCCCAGAGATCTGTCCAGCACAGGAAATCAGCAGCACCATGGACTCAACAATGAGACAAGGATTAACTGAGTTGGCATCTGTTCCCAGACTGTAGGAAGCAAGAGCTGGAAAACAGTCTCCCTGTCTCTAGACAACAGGATCCTTGCTCTTGCCAAACATCAACTGTGCTGTACTATTTACTACTAATCATCTACTTTATTTACTCCTAATCATCTACTAGATGATTAGTGGCCTGGAGCATCTCCCCTGTGAGGACAGGCTGGGTGAGCTGGGACTGTTCAGTCTGGAGAAAAGGAGACTTAGGGGGGACCTAATTCATGTTTATCAATATCTTAGGCAGGGGATGCAGGGGGAATTGGCCAGCCCCTTTTCAGTGTCTGTGGGGACAGGACAAGGGGCAATGGCTGCAAATTGGAGCACAGGAAGTTCTGCACCAACATGGGGAAGAACTTTTCCCCAGTGAGGGTGAGGGAGCCCTGGGACAGGCTGCCCAGGGAGGTGTGGAGTCTCCTTCTCTGGAGATATTCAAGTCTTCTCTGGACACCTGTGCAATATGAGCTGGGAGCTGCTTTGGCAGGGGGGTTGGACCCCATGAGCTCTCAAGGGCCCTTCCAACCCCTGGGATTCTGTGATTTGACCTCAGTCTCAAGAGCCTGGGACCACCTCAGCTTTTAGCTTAAGCACAGCAGCTCTAGGACTGAAATGTTGTTCAGCAGGGTTACCCAGCAGCAGGAAGGCCTGTGCATGCCATGGGTGCTTCACCTGAGCTCTGAGAAACGTTTTTGCTGCCTCAGAAACAAAGGCAGGAGTTGAAATCACAGCTCTGTAGGCAGCTCCTCACGCAGCAGGGGGGAGCCACAGGCACTGCAGCAATCTAGGATGAAACTCTGCCATCGGGGCCAGAAATTCCAGCCACCCCGGCAGAGGGCAGGCAGACCTACCTTGGTCCTGATCCGGAGGTGAGGGTAGGGCACAAACTCGGGCCTCTCGTGCTCGTGCTGCGCCTTCAGGTAGCAGTTCAGCATGCAGACACCAACCCCGGGCAGAGCCACCACGAAGCTCAGGAGCTTCCACAGGCGAGCTAGGGCAAGGCGGGACCCGAGTCACTGCAGCCGCCAGCGCTGGCAGCAGCGACCCCGGCGCGGCCCAACCCCACCGGCGCCTGGAGGGGGGATCGCGGCACGCCCCTCCCCACCGCGCGGGTCAGCCCGGCTTTGGGGAGAGGAGCGCTGCCCGCCCCCGCCAAGGCCCGCGCCCTGGGGCCTGCCGAGCGCCCCGGCTCCGCAGCAGAGGGCACCGGCCGTCAAGGGCAGCGGCGCGCCAGCCGCCAGCCCCGGCTGCGCCCTCGCCCCGAAAGGACCAGTTACCTCCGTCGCCGTCGTGCGCCGCGGCCGACATGCTCCGCCCCAGCAGGGAGCGGGGGGCGGCGGCGCCGAGCAGCAGCCGGGACACCCTTCCGAGCGCCGCCATCCTCTCCCCTGCGCGGAGCCCACCGGAACCGGAACTCGCGACGGCCGCCGAGCCTGAGCGTGCGCGATGCGCACCCACCCTGAGCCTGACCTTGAGCGGCGGAGGGCTGAGGCCACCCTGCTGCGCATGCGCCGCCCCTGAGGGGCGTGGGAGGGCGGAGCTGTTAGTGACGTGCGCGCGGCGGTGTGGCCTTAAAGGGGGAGGACCGGCGCCATCTTGATCGTGAAGGGAAGGGGGTGGTGCTCGGTTTGATGAGATGCGGGCGGTGTGTGGGGCACCTCCCCAGCGTGAAGGGCGGGCGGGGGCACCTCGGGCGGGGCAGGACAGCACAGCACAGGACATCGGCAGCTGGGCGGGGCGAAGCGAAGGAGCCTGTCGGGCTGCGGAGGGGCTCTTGGGCTGGGATGCAGCGAGTCGTCCTGGCTTCCACCGCGTGTGGAAGGGCAGCGCTGGGCGGGAGCTGCGACCAGCGGGCAGCCTGCTGCTGTAGGGCATCGTGTGCAGGGGCGTCCCGGCCCGGTATCCCCGTGTGTGGTCAGTGCAGGCAGCCCAGGCGTCAGCCCTGGCATCCTGTGCGGCGCAGCCCGGGCGGCTGTGTTTGAGTTCCTTCTGGGCAGCGGCAGGGAAGGGCTGTTCCACGCCTTGGTGTGGCTCTCCTCAAGCTGAGGACCAGTCCTGCTGCTGGGATGTGAAAGCTGTTTCGGTCACGGCAGTAAAGAGATGTTTATCACTAATGAAATGCAGCTTTGTACATGCTGATGTGGTTTTAATGCTGTGGGTTCCTGAGATGGTTCTGCTGAAATAATAACATCACTTGGATACAGATGAAGTCTCAAGGAAAGAAAAAAAATCAGTAATTTGCAAATATCTATATCCTATTTCATTGTAATTCTTTCTTGGAGCCTGGTGGTTTGCTGTTTGACCTTGGTGGAAGCCATGGAGAGTATGTTTTCAAGCACTAAAAGCCCCTCAGTGAAGTGAGACAGCCCATCGGGTAGCGGCTGCAGAGACTGAAATGCATCGAGTGGGGAAGGAGAGAAAGGGGAATTTGAGGGAGAGGATGGAAAGGGCTGGTCTGTGAGTGAACAATGAGGAGGGAATTACATCTTCCTCCTAACAACATATGTATGTTTTTGGGAGAAGGAGGTTTCGCTGTGTTATAAACGACTTGGTCCCAAACAGGATTTTAACCAAATTGAACCATTTATTAAAGGAATAAAAGGCAGCAAAGGGTGCTGGGGGCACAGGCAGCACCGGGTGCGCAGGGAGTCTCCACCCCACCAAGACACACACACACCGAACAGTCCCAGTCCCTGGCTTATAGACCTGCCAGGGATAGCACAGCCCACCGGCTCAAACTGACAGGCTGGAGTGCTGCCAGGAGACCCCCACAGGACATAACGATATTCATCTTCAACTGACATGCTGGAGTGCCGGCCAGGTAACCCTCCCCCGCCCCCCCCGCCAAGACATCCTGTAACTTCTGTCTTGCCAATGACGGGCAGCTGGTTCTGCAGGTTGGAGGAGCCTCCCTCTTCTGGCTGATCACCTTCCTTTCAGAGACAAGCTGTTCCTCCAGAGGTATCACAATGCACACAGTGTGCTACACTGTGGTCCTTTAGGCAAAGCTTTGCACATCCTTTATATAGTTTGTTGCTGCTTCAACATCATTCAGTACATGCAAAATCTCAACCTGTCCCTCCCAGGCCCATGACCAGACAAGGGTCTGGCATTGTGCACCCCCAGCATTATTCCATATTAACCTGAATCAGAGGGACGTATATCACAACTGCCATACGAGATTGGTGTCTGTGAAAGATGAAAAGGAGCTGAAGGAAAGTGCAAGAGCTCCTGGATTACGTTGCTGCAGAGTGGTGCTCTGGCTGGGGGTAGCACAGGCTTGTGTTTCACCTTGTCCCACAGAACCAGTCACTTCTCTGTTGGCAAGAGCAATATGGCATGGTAGTTGGATGGGACCCATGTGTGCTGCTGAGGAGCACTAGTTCCTTTTGTCACTTGGAGAAGAACTTGTGTCTGAATTCACTGTGTAGCACGTAGGAAGGGTAAGATAGCCATGACCTTGGGAGGCTGGTGTGAAACATACCTTGGCATGAAATTATTGCTTGGTTGTTTATGTTCACTATATCTTTGCAGTGTAAACCAAGTACTTGGGTGTGTTTGTTACTCTGTATTAAATCACAATTGCCTCTTCCAGCAATCCTCAGGATTCTTATGAGAATCTCTTATACTCCATCTCTTATGAGAGATGTTGTATCAGACTTTAAAAAAGGAAGTTCTGCACCAATATGTGGAAGAACTTTTCCCCAGTGAGGGTGAGGGAGCCCTGGGACAGGCTGCCCAGGGGGTGTGGAGTCTCCTTCTCTGGAGATACTCAAGACCCATCTGGACACTGACCTGTCCTAAGGAACCTGCTTTGGCAGGAGGGTTGGTCTTGATCTCTGGAGGTCCCTTCCAACCCCTACAATTCTGTGATTCTGTGAAAAACAACCAAACTTCTGTCTAGGGTGAGGAAGGAAGCATGCAGTGATAGTCTCTAAAATAAAAAGAACTTGTGAGCTGTGCTGCTGCAGTAGCCTCAAAAGACAGTGTGTGGGTGTCTGGCAGGAGGTGAGAGCAGCCAAGGTGTGCTTCTCCCTAGTTACAGAATCACAGAATCGTAGGGGTTGGAAGGGACCTGTCACCCACCAGGACCCCCAGGTCCTTCTCCACAGAGCTCCTCTCCAGCAGATCACCCCCAGCCTGTACTGATTCCAGCAGTTATTCCTTCCCAGGTGCCAGACTCTACACTTGCTTTTATTAAACCTCAAATTCTCTCTGATGCCTTCCCTCCTCTGACAGTCTTGAAAATGCTCTTCAGAGAAGGAAATCTTCAGATTTCAGAAATGCAAAGTGGAGCCAGCTCTTAGCACACCTGCCCCAGGTTAAAAGTTCTGTGTGAGGGTTCCTTTCACCCATGGAGCTCCAAGGGCCTCACGGAGAGTTCAGGGCTGTCCTGAACCTGTACAGTGGCACTTCCATTACAGTGAATTGCACTGGTTTAAAATCAGACTTTCTTAGGCTGTGTGGTGTGGGAGCCCTCCTTGCACTCACTGGGACACACTGCTGCCTTACAGAAGGGACTTCTTGTGAGTTTTGCCTAAAGCTGACCCATTTGAAGGCTTGTTGTTTGAATTACAAACTAGCTAATCACCTTTAGAACCGTGGTCTTAAATCCAGCTTTCTGAGGAAGCTTCAACATGTCCATTCTTCAACAAAATCCAGCATCCTGGGAGCTTTCAGAGTGCAAAAATGCTATGGAACCAGCTCTGAAAAACAAGGGGGGGATGGTTTACTTTTAGAAAGCTGTTTTCAGTGTGGGCCAGAACCATAATCTGACCTGGCTCCCCAGTACATGTCTCCTGCTGGGGATCCAGCAGTGGCTGATGTGCAGTACCTGATTGGAACATTTGGGAACTGTTTGGTTTAGCAAAATATGAACGATCACAGTGAGCTTGTGTTCAGTAGAGGTGTGGTTGACTTGCTAAGCTGGAGAAAAAGTTTGTGGCACGAAAGGAAGCTTGTGTTGATAGGAACTGGGCACAGAGAGGCTTGGGAGGGCAGGAAGCAGCAGCCTGCAGGTAATGAATGGCCCTGAAAGCTGAAGAGCTTTAAGATAGGGAGGTTCTGTTGTAATTCAGAATCAAAGGCTGCTTTCCAAAGACTCCTCTTTCACCTTTTCCTGATGTTTCTCCTAGGTGCAGCGCTGGCTAGCAGGGGGAGAGGACACGGCTGACAGCGTGCATCACTGATGGGGTAAAGCTGACTCTGCAGCAGGCACTCCGAGCAATGCCCGACTGGCCCGCCGGGTGGCAAGCTGCTTTCGCTGGAAGTGTCTCTGCGCTGAGGAGGTTTGGGAACAACGACTGTGGCTCACTGGGACCTCAGACTCTGATCTCATCTCTCTGCATTTTCAAGTTTTCAGGGACGCCGCTCATCTCTCGGATGGTGATGTTTCCTCTGTGAGACGCTCTGTTACCAAACGCAGAGCCGGCTGTGGAGCTGGCCCCTGTGTCTCAAACTTCACAGAGTTTCTGGGGGGTTCTTCATCTTTCTCCCTGTAGTCCCAGAATGGCAGAAATCAATATTCTGCCATCTGTAAATCCTTTGTTCCCCTTTTCACCAGGGCTTTATCAGCTTTGTAAGTGAAGGAGGGAGGGGGGGGAAGAGGGCGTTGAGAGAGCCATTGTCCCTTCTCTCGGGAATGATCTGGAAGTACTATGCAAATCTTCATTTGAAGACCCTGGGAACTGGGGGAGGGCTTTAGCTGCGAGCTCGGTAGGAGGGGAGCTCTGCATCTCTGCTCACGCACTCCTGCCTAGTGCAAGTAGCTGGGAAGAGTTTTTTTGAACTGGCAAAAGAGGTTTTGCGCTTTGTGCGCTTCTGGGGGGCTCTGCGCTCCGCTCCCTACCTCCCCTGCTTTGGGCTTTTTTCTGCCTGCTTCTTCTAAAGGTTTGCATAAGAATCGGGGAGGGGAGAGATCTAAGAGCTGCCATTAGCAGTGCTGAAGCCAGAGCGGGGTGCAGCACCCTTCCCCTTCCCCTCCTCGCACCCTGGAGTCTCCCACCGAGTAGCAGCGCAGCTCGGCTGCTGCCATTCGCGGAGAGCAGAGGCTCAGGCTCAGTAAGCAGATGATTCAGCTGGTCAGGAGTGGTGGAGTGAAAAGTTTCCAGTTCTCAAATTATCACGTTGTAGCCAGGTCTTAAAACACTGCCCCTTCCTGGGGCAAAGACTCCCAGACCAATACTTGCTTTCTGAACCCCTGTCTGTCCCGGCCTGGCTCAGAGCTTCGTGTCATCTGTTTTGTATTAGGGCAGGGTGACACTCACTGCCAGTTTCCTGGAGCTGCATGGGTCTCCCTTAGGCCTCATGGAAGGGGAAATACCCTGACTGCAGACACTGGATGGACAGAGCAGCGGCAGAGGGAGAGTTCTGTCAGGTGTTGTAACTTACTGTAAGGGTGGGTGGCATGTTTGATTTTTCTGACCTTCATTTCCATGGTATCAGTCCCACCAATCAGATTTTAAACTTTCATAGAATCATAGAATGGCATGGGTTGGAAGGGACCCCAAGGATCATAGAGCTCCAACCCCCCTGCCACAGGCCACCAACCTCCAGGCCTGGAGCTACACAAGGTTGCCCAGGGCCCCATCCAACCTGGCCTTGAACACTGCCAGGGAGGGGGCATCCACTACTTCTCTGGGCAGCCTGTTCCAGCCCCTCACCACTCTTTCCATAAAAAACTTCCCCCTAATATCTAATCTAACCCTCCCTTCCTTTAGTTGTAACCCATTCCCCCTTGTCCTGCCAACTTTGAGAGGCCTTGTGTTCCAACAAACCCAAAATTACTTTCAGACAATGACAGCCCTGGAAGATGCATCAGTCCCCTCTCCTGGGTGGCTGAGTGGTGGGTTCACCTGGGTGGTGAAAGCCTGTGGCTGCAGGGTATCCCTGCTGCCATTCCACAAGAAGAAAAAAAATCTTGTTTTAAGATGTAGAACCCATGTTTCTTTCTGCTTTAGTGCTCCTTTTTACTCAGCCTACACTAAAATGAGTAAATCCAAAAGAATCTCACCTTCTGTCAGAGCCATGGAGCACATACCACGAGCCCTGACTCTGGGACCTCCCACATTATATCCAAAGCAATGTAAACCACCAGTGTTTTGTTCTGCAAGTACTTCACTGCTTTGTGGAGGGAAGGTGCATCACAAGCACACACTCATATGCACAACTGGGTCTAAATCTGCTCTGATTTTTTTCACATCTAACTCCAGAGTGACTCGGATGACTTGGGTGAAGGTCCACTGGAACCGTGCTAGCTGGAAACCAGCCTGGACAGGTCCTCTCGCTCCTGTAAGTACTCCCAACTACCTGTGCACACTCACAGCACCATGTAGATGCCTCTCCCAGTACACTTGTTTGCATGCAGGCTGGTGTATGAATGCACATTCTTCTCACCCACTCTTCACATATGCATGCAAACACACACGCATACTCAAGTGCACACACCCATTCCCTTTCTCTCCTATACATTTGCCCACATACACAGACCTTTTTGAAAGCTCCTGTTTTCAGAAAGGTTTTATTTATAGGTCCTGCCTGGTTGTGAATGTGAAAGGGAGAAAGCCCCTCAGAGGGTTCCTTTCATGTGTAAATCAGCCTAGGCTGAGAGCATTGGGGTCACAGAGAGGAGGATTTCACTCTTAATTACTCAGAGAGAAAGCAGGCAGGGGACTTTCTCAAACTAATAGGGTTGTTCTCTGCTGGGGAAAGCAGCTTGAGATGCCCAGGTTTCTCTTGCATCAGACTCGGGGCTCTGCTTCACAGGCCTCTGCAAGAGCTGGTGCGTGTGTGGCACTTGGAACAAGCAGCTCAGCTTCCAAACCGGCTCACTTATTAAAGATGGCTCTGTTCATTCTGATAACTGGGTGTTCTTTGGAGACCAGTGCAAGCACTGACCTGGGTTGCTTTATTTTTATGCCACTTTTATTGAAAGATTGGCTTAGTCTGTGCTGGGTATGTCTGTGACTTGTCTGAGGCATTCTTCTAGGCATACCTGAAAGCTCCCTCCCACCTCTCTGCCCAGGAGAAAAACGTCACTGCCTAGAGATTAGTCCAGTGAGTAGGACTCTGAACTTGGACTTAAAACCAGCACTGAATTCCCAGTTCAGCCACTAAATGCCTTTGTGACCTTTGACAAGAGCCTGGCTACCCTGTGCCGAGCTGTGAAAGGCATAATCTTCTCCCTGGGCTGGGGCTGCTAAGAACAACAGTCAATACGGGTTGTGATACCCCTGATAATGAGGCTGCAAGTGCCAGGGTAACCGTGGGTGAGGCATGTCTGAAGAGATGTGTCTTTTTCCTGCAGCACAAGCAGATGGATTGCCCCACTGAAGTGTCACTGTCACCTCTCCTCCGTGGACACACAGCTGACTCTGGCAGTGTGCTGCAGGGAGGAAGGCACCCCAGCCACAAGCTGCTCCCCCCTCTCTAGGAACTGCAGGACTTGCTCGTGCAGCCACACTGTGAACACAAAGTGCAGGTGTCAGTAGTTGCAGGGAAGAGATCTGTGTTTTCACACACATATGCACACACAAGTACATCTTTAACTTCAGTTCAATTCCATCCTTTCATCTGCACCTCCTTTTTAGCTGGCCTCTGCTTTTCTGGACAGGTAATAAATGCTTTGAGGGCCGAGCGTTCCCAACCTGTGCACACACACCTCCCTGGGAGCCCTGATACAGGATTCTGGAAGCTGGGTTCGTTCAGCTTGCCTGGGAAGGCAGAGGTTTCAGACTGGGAGCACCTGTTTGAGGAAACTGGCAGCAGTGGTGGGGGCCATTGGCAGATGAGGTCAGCAGTCTGAAGTGTCTGCTGAGGTCAGAGAGAAATGAATGGGTCATTTCTTTTGCAAATGAAGAGCTGCAGCCTGGAGCAGCCTTAGCAGAGCCCAGCATGTGGGTCCAGGCTGTTCCTTTTATGAGCTGATGGAAATGGGGCCCAAAAGGACTTCCCTGATGGAGTTCTGTCACAGCCTTTGTTATCTTTGCCTCCCGCAGCATGCACTGGGCATAGAATATGGATTGAGGGTTATCCTGGCTACCAGCACAGTCAAGGGGATGAAGGCTTTATGGCTGCACAGAAAACCTGCTGCTGCAGGGTATCCTTGCTGCCATTCCACAAGAAGAAAAAAAATATCTTGTTTTAAGATGTAGAACCCATGTTTCTTTCTGCTTTAGTGCTCCTTTTTACTCAGCCTACACTAAAATGAGTAAATCCAAGGGCTGTGTCAAAATAATGCACATAACTGAGTAACAGGGATGGAAAAGCCTGGATTCTATCTGTCATTCTGGTACTAAATTGTCAGTTATTCTGACAAAGCCCTGTGAATGCCTCATGCCTCACTTTTTCTGTAACCCCCTGAGAATAGTAGTGTATTCCTTTTTCTAAAACACGTTGAGGATTTGGGGCACAGAGTGCTTTATTCATGAAAACGTTGCTGTTAGTAGCACCCTCTGTCAATGAAACCTTTTTGTCTGCTTTTTAGGCAACAATGTTACTTTCTCTGAATTGTTGACTTAGAATTCCTTTTCTGTTATATAAACAGTCAGTCCTGTCTTGCCATTTGCTCTTTTGCTTCTTTCCAGACCACCGGGTAACTTCTTTTGCTGTGACATTGTAATGGGAGGTGGAGACACCTCGAGGAGAAGGTCGAAACAGACAACAGCAATTACAGTCAGTAACATCTGCGACTTGAGACAATCTTGCCTCAGTTCCAGGTTTGTGTGTGATCTGTGCATACCATCTTTCCTATGTGCAGGTATTTTAACTAAGGCAGGACATGGGAATAACTTTCCCTTGTAGGAGCCCAAGGAACAGCTTCCAATTGTTGCTGTCTTATCATGACCTCAGATGGAGTGGGGCAGGGTGAGCATTTCAGGGAGAAGGCAGCTAAGGTTGGAGTTACTGTGCTCAGGGTTTTCCTCACTGCTGTGATGTTACAGCCATGACAAGCAGTTAGAAGTTACAACAGTCCTGGGACTGCCAGAACTTGCACTAAAGAGGAAAATGAACTTAGGTTTAAATTTTACCTTTAAGTCTCTGCTGTGTGTGAAGGATTGTTGTTGGGGGGTTATGGCTTTGATCTCTGTCTTCCTTTAGAAACCTCAGGAGCACTGTCCACCTTTCAAATCTGTTTTGATGTGTTTTAAATGCATGATACAGAGCACAGCCACTCTCAGTAGGCTGCAGAAAGTAGACATAAAATCATAACATGTCTTTGGAGAGGTAAAGTGTGTTCTTTATTTCCAAAAAGCACCAGCCAGATTTACATCACTTTGTGTAAGAAGAGCTGCAAGGAGAAGATGGATGTTTCTGAGGGCTTGGGGACAGTTTCATGTCTGGGGTAAGGTTGAGGTTAGCCATGGAGCCTGTGTCCAGGCAGTAATTTGACAGCAGACATGGGCACACAGTAATGCAGTCTCTGAAAATCACAGAAGCCTGCTGAGTTATTGTGAGCTGGAGGAGCTTTTCTGTTTGTGGGCACATGGGTCTGCCTGCCTCTCATTGTGAAGACATAACTGAGACATAAAGGAGGCTGGCAAATTGCAGAACACTGATGGAAATGGGGACAGGGGGCAGAAGAAGAAAAGTTAAGAGTTTGTAGACAAAGGGCTCAAGCTTAGTTGTGAATTCCTAGCAGGTAGCTGGTCTTTAAATGAAAGCATTTGTCAAGTAACTACTGATTTAATGTGGGAATTTGGATAGATATCTGCAAAGGTTCTTGCACCCTGTTGCAGTGTGATTGCAGGAGATGTTGAGAGAAAGCAGTTTTGCTTTCCATTAAAGCTTGTATTTATCCATGTACCCAAACTGTATAGGGCAGGCAGTGTGGAGGACATCACTCACTGAGACAGATGACACCTTGGGGTATGGGCACACAACATCCCCACAGATTACACCTGGTTGTAAATAAGGCCTATAACTTGCTTGCTGTCTGTCAGTACTCTGGCATACCGTGAGCACTGTTGTTGGCCTGTGCTGTCCCTGGCTGATGGTCTATATCCCTGGTCCCACAGATCTGCTCCAGTTCCACCTGGGCAATGCTCCCTACTCAGCCTCTCTGTTAGGAGTAGTGGCTCTCTGGACCCTAGGCTGGCTCTTTCCATTGCATGGGGACATCAGCACCACGATGTAGCTGCTTGGCTGTACTCGGCGGTGGCTGTGATCAGACTGCACGTCTGTGCAGTGCCTCTCACTGAACTGATGGAACAGACTCATTCCACAGGGCACAGCCAGCAGCTCCTCTCTGGTCAGGGTGTATCTGCCTTTTTATGCCAGGACTTGGCTAAGGAATAGAACAGGCTCTGCATGGCAGGTTGGTAGGCACTGCCCCTACACTTCCCCCAGTATCCTACCACAGCTCTAGCTGATGCACAGGGTCATACTCATTTGAGATTGGTCCTGTGGTCCTTTTTTTTTTTTAACTTTCAAAAGCCTCTTCTTGAGCCTTGAACCATTCCCATCCTGGAGCCTTGTGAATTAATTACCAAGGACTCAAAAGTTTTGGATAGATGCATGCAGAAACTAACTACATGGTTGACCATTCCTGTAAATCATTGGACTCTTCATAAATTTCTTTCTGGGCTTTTCCTTAAAAGCCCTCTCCCAAAGTGGACACTAGACAATGGACACCAGCAGGCACAGCTCCCACTGACTAGGATATTGTCACATATCCAAAAGCCTGGTGGGAGGAGCAGACATTAGCTCTGAATTCATCCTGGCAGGGAGATTTGGCTGAGAGAGGAGGAAAAGAAGGTCAGAGGCAGCTCCAAGGAAACGGCTTTGGTTTAAAATGTTTCATTAGAGTTTTCACACTGGAAATACAAAGTGTGAGAATACAATTGCTTGGCAGAGGAACCACAGTTAGTAACAGTCTGTATACATTCTGTACTCCTTACAGAAGGAGACAAAATATATTCCTGGCCATCACAGCAAAATTATGGGTCCCTCTTGTAAATGTGACTTTTTTTTTCCAAAATAGCTTACATAATCTGGAGATTTTTAAAATCAATATTGATAAAAGATGTTGCTTTTCCAGTAGATTGTTGTCTCTGCTGTAGTCACACAGCATTTGCAGGACAGACTAGCTTTATCTAAGCAGTGTATCAGCGTCAGTCCAGCTGGGAACACTATTGGGATGCTCACCTGACATTGTTTCCCTTCTCCTTTGTGTCTGTTTTTGATTTTGCTGTTGTAACTCAGTAAGATAATCATGGTCACCCTTTTCCAAAGGGTTAGGTTTTCCCTGTTGATTTGACAAGCTCCTTTTTTGAAGAGAGTTCCCACCTGCTGCTTGAGCTCTGTTGCCTCAGGATGTTATACCCCCTCATGCAGACAGGGCTAGGAGTTTGGAGTGGTGTCCATACCCATGAGATCTAGCCAATGCCAGCTTATGGCAAATGTCACCAGTGAGGAGGTAGGAAATGGGATGCCAGTATGTCTCATCTGCTTTCTTCTTTTGAGACATTGTATCATCAAAGAATGGAGCAGTTGAAATGTCACAGAGGAGTATCTTTTTAGGAAGCTAGGATTAGTTTACACTTCTTTTTTCTGTTTTACCTTATAGGTTAAAAACTTGGAGGTGCTTTGTCATTACATCCCAGTGGCAGTTTTAAATCTACTCTGGCTTAGGAAGAAGCCTTTTCCAATGGACTGGCAAAACAAAAGCACACATACTGTGCCCTGCAAAGGTCATTCCTGACCAGACCCTGAAACAGCTGAAGAACACCTTGTCAATCTTTCATGCTGCCAAACCCTTGTGTGTGTTTGTACCCAGATTGTTTTGTCAGTGCTCCAAGTAACGTTTATGTTCTCTACTGAATGTGCTGGGCAGCATGTTGTCAGGGCCCTGGGTGCACCAGCTGACTCTGCAACCCCTTTCCCCTGTCCTACAGGCTTGGATGCCTGTGTTTGAGGTCTGCCCCAATATGGTGGAGTATAACCTGGCATCAGACTGCTGTGGAAAGATCTGTGTGCCAAAGAGCTGTGAGAAGCCTGCTGGGGCCTCCCACTGCCCCTGGGAGCCACAGCACAGAGCTGCCCTTGTCCCCGGTTCTCGCCTCAGGTAGGCTGCAGGGGTGTGCACACCTGGCTATGGGCCTTGCTCCTGACCCTGACTTGCTGTCTTGATTTTCTGCTTTGGCCTCAGACCTGGCTCATCTCTACAGGCTTGTCTGACAGTCCCTGGGCTCCTGGTAAATGTGGTTACTGTCACTGGACCCGCTCAGCTCTTCTTGCTTGGCCACTGTGGCACTGTCCCCCTTCACCCCAGGGTCCTTTCCCTCCCTGCCAGCCCTGCTCTCCTCCACCCCTCACACTGCCCAAGCTCCTCTGCTGCTGCTGCACTGCCCTGCTCCCGGGCATCTGGCTGAGAGTAAATGGGCAGTGATACCAGAGCCATTGTGGGGCCATGCTGGTTTACTGCTACTAGAAATAAGAATATGGCAGTAGCTTTGCCTCCATTTCCAACTTCTGAACAAACCAAAAATCGAGTCTGTTGGCAAGAGCTCGGCCTGCCAAGGAAACAGCCGGCAGGAGGAGCTCTCTAAACACTTCGACAGATCATTTTCAGACTGTCAGAGCTGCATGTTTCAAGGACATCACTAGATCTTCTTTCTTGGGACTTCCCTGCAGACAAACCACCAGCAGATGCAAGTTCGTGATATTACAGTTGAGCAGCTCCAGTGATTGGGGTGTTTGTTAAGACTTCTCAGGTTCCTTCTCCCACTACAATGTTTTTCTCTGACCCTTGTTTCAGAAACTTAGTGTTCCTGAAGATGTTAGGGATTCTTTTTTGGTTCCTGGAAGGTGACAAGTGTTATATCTTCTAAGAAAATTAGTGTGGGATTTTATGGACAGCAACCTAACTGCAAGAATTGCAAGGCAGTGCTTGTCTTTGCATAGAAAGATAGTCTGCTGGATTCCCCATGATCTCTGAGGGGACCTGTAAGCAGAGAAGCTCCTAAATATACCTGTACCATTCTAAATATTGGCCCCACAAAGCTATTCAGACACTTATTTAAAAAATAATTCAGATTAGTGTATTTTTTTTTCTGTAATCTGTTGAATTCTCTACTAAGTCTGGCCTTCAGTTATCTAAATGGGAACTAGATGGCTTCTGGTCTTGAATGTTGCTGTAATAATTATTTTGATTCTGAATGCACCAGAAACTATTCTAATGCATATCAGTGTAAATTAAGTCAATAGAGATTCTTCAAATTTATCCTGGTGTTCAAGAGAATGGAATTCATGCACTTCAATTTACAGCTTATTAAGTGATCAGAATTAATGAACTTGCAACAACCTTTTCTGTTCTTGTTTACATGGATTCTTCCTATTCACTCATAATGTACATGATTTAGAAGCAGCAGAGAGTTGAAAAGGCAATGTGTGGGTCAGATATGTCCCATGGAGCACAGCATTGTGCTTCAGGCTTTAATCATTTTAATCAAGGCAAAGCTGCTGTGTAGAAATGGCACCTTCTGACTCAGTTGATGCACAGAAACCCAGTTTGATGTTCAGAACCCCCTCTGCATTCTGAAAGGTAGTAAAATATTTGTGCTGAGGAACAGGGAAGGTATTCTCCAGAGTCACTGGAGTTTAAAAGATGCAGAACAATTCCTCCTATTTTTTGGAGAGTAATTTTTCAGTGTAGTACCATATTTCAGCCTGGGGGTTGGGGACAGTGCAAACCATTGGAACCACCTTACCTTTTATTTTGACATTTGGAAATCACTTGAGATGTCACCAGGAAAACATTGCATAAACTGGGGTTTTTTTATCCCCCCCACCCTGACCAACTGAAGGTTATCCCAACTATGCCTCATTCAGTTCAAGGTTGGAGTGACAAAAGGATTCCTTTGATTTTCATGCAGTTTAAGGCTAAACTTGTGAGGCTGAATGTTCATCTGGACTCTATTTTGCTCTGACTTCATGCAACTAGACAACTTCTAAATGCTCCATCTGATCAATGGCAAAAATTTCAGAGACACATTACTGGGAGAGGGAACATCACTAATTTGTGAAAATACTAAGAAAATGAAAAGGGAAAAATAGGGGAGCAGCAGTAATGTAGCTACCACTGTGTTTGTAGATGAAGCAACAGGGTGATAGCACTTGCATACCAATACCTTTATCTCATCTTTGTCTATCACTCTAGAAAAGTTATCATGTGAGCACACTGCAAGATCTATTACTAGATAAATAATAATGCAGTGCTGGTGTGCAACCTCTGCAGAACTGGAGGAGAAGGAAGATCTGAAGTCAGAAGGAAAAAGGATGGAGGACACACAGTTACCCTGATACAAGGGAGTTGAGGGTACCCCACTACAGCAGTAGTGTAGATGTCCACAAAACCCCTGATAGTGACATTTAGAGAACCCCTTTAGGGAAAGGAGGTAGATGGGAAGTTAAATTGTTATTGTAGAAGAGAATGAGGAATCCCACAAGAGGAAAATGTTGGGATGGCAGCAAGCCACAGCCTGCTTGGGGGCACCACATGCTAAGAGAGGCTGAGGGGTTTGGAAAGGTGGCATATGAGGTGTTTGTGCAGGGGAGAGTGGGGCTTGTGTTGTAAATCCCTGTAAGAGAGAGCAAAATCTTTAAAGGAAGGGCTGTAGATAATGAAGTGCCCTCAAGAAATGAGAAACAGGCCAGGCCCAGGCACCTTGCACTGAGGAGGTGAAAGCCAGGGGGATGGAGCTAGCGAACTGCAAAGGTCGTTTCCAACCCTCTGGGCTGGTTCTGGCTGATGTATTGCTTGCTGAAAAACAGAGAAACTGGTAACTCAGGCAGGCTAGAGTGGAGCCCAGGGCTGGACAGAGCTCTGAGCAGCTGACTGAACTTGGTCCCTGCAGAGCAACTGGAACTGCCTGCCTGGCTGCTCCTCTCCGTACTGGTGCTGAGGTGGCCACCTCGGGGACTACGGGCAGTCCCTGTGTGTGAAAGGACTGTGCAGAGGCAGGGAGCCTCTGAAGATCGATGTGCAGCAAATGAAATTCCTAGTTCTTTTTACCTCTTTTTTTTCTCATGTACTTGTATACCAGTGTTAAATGAGGAGATAGAGCCTCAGAGGAAAGAGTAGTGAAATGATGCTCAGCCCTGAGGAGTTGAAGAAGCAGGGGCAGGAGAGCCCGTGGTTGCATTTGTGGAAGGAAGAGCATGGTGGATTCACAGGACTCAGCTTTAAGTATAATTAACTTTAAATTCTGATTGAAAAGCAAACATGCCTTAATACACATTTTGAGTACTCCTCTGTTTCTGAAATTGTTAGCTTTTTTCCTCTTTCCTCCTCAGTGCCAAGTGTTCAAGCCCTCAAAGCAGTAACACCACCACCACTAGTATTTCCAAGTTCTGTTTCTTTAAGAAGTTCATAAAACTTGTCACAATACCCCAGTAAAGCTCTTTCTGCTGTGCTATCTAATCCAAAGTAGTTTATATCAGATTTATGTTCTGGCAGCTCTGTGCTAAACTTGGACTCTGCCACATTACAAACACAAAAGATTACTTAAAGTTGTTGTTACTGAATTTGAAGGACTCTTTTGTTTCATGCAGTCCTGCACCCCCCATACCAGGGTTGTTGTCTCCATGGCTCTGCACCTCATACATTTACAAACTTAAGCAGCCAGAGATGAAGACATTTCTACCAGTGACAGACAATTTAATTTGAGTTAAAATTGTAAATGACTAAAGCACAGCAGAAGACACAAAACATTGGAGAATTCGGTGAATTCTGGTATTTTGACCAAAGAGTCCTTGAGATGTAAATGCCAGGTCTTCTCTCTCTAATGTAAGTCTCCTTAAACCTGATGTCTCAATTCATTAAGGCTTCCCTGAAGCCCTGGATCAATCTTGTGAAATTCCTAGAAAAAGACAATTATGCAGAGACCATGCAACTTAGCCTGAAAGCATAAAAGACTGATACTATGATGTCAGTCACACCCTCAACACACAGATTAGAGGTGTAACTACAGGAGGAATTCATCACAAAATCTTTCTGATCTGAAATCAAGCAGAACTCAGGAAATGGCTGCCAAATACCCAAGGCTGGAGACCTCTCATCCTGTGGCCAGTCCTCCTGTTATCTGGCAATATGAAGCTTGTTCTGTCCCCAGTTTATGGAAAGAGGAAAGATTACTGACATCCATTGTAGATGATGGAATGTTTTGGTTGGTTGGTTGGTTTTGGTTTAGTTTTTGTTCAAAAGAATCTACATTTGGCTGAAGAAATAGCAGGTTTTCTTACTGTGATTCCAGGAGAAACAAATATTTACCATCTCTCTTCCAAGTGAGAAGTTCACCTGGTAACATCAGGTGTGCCCTTGGGGTTGGAACTAACAGTGACTGCCATCATTAGTACAATGGTCTGTACTAACTGCCCCTGGAGCAGAATATCAGTTTCATCATTAATGAATTCATCTTTAAATTGCTTATCTTGAAAAGGTTATATATTACTTGTGTGGGACTACACAGCCTGGTCCCTGTATCGTTTCTGTGCTCACCACCATTGCTATTTTGCACGTTCCTTGTCTGATTCTTCTGACATTTGTAAAGCATTCATGGAATTTGGGGGTTTCCTTCTAATGTTATATCCCAAACACATGACTAGCTCAGCAGGACTCTCGTGGAGGGTCACTCTGCATTGCTCTAAGTTCTGCTGGAAGTCCAGCTGTGCAACTGCAGTGGCTGAACAGAGCATGGACAGGCAGAGGACATGGTGAGCTTCTCAGCTGGCTTCTTGTTTCCAACCCCATGCTCTGTTGTGTTCTGCTGTGAGAATCCTTCAATTCTTCCTCCCTTTGGGTCTTTAACACTAGCAGATGGAAATCCAGCTCAACTTTCAAAAACTTTGAATAATTTATTAAGAACAAAATTGTTGGGTCTGAGAGCTGGTTCCTTCTCTCTCTCTTTCTCCTTTTCTCTTTGCAAACTGCCTTTCAGAGGCAAAGTTTCTAATTACAGGTCAGGGAGGCAGGTTTAATCACACAGCAGAGCCCTTGATGCAGCATTAGAGAGTGTTATTTATACACCTGAATTAATAGGGATGCAGCATTTCAGTGGAGAAGAATAAGATGGTTTTCAATTTCACTCTTTTTATGTGAAACAAACCACATCAGATTCACTGGGCTTTTTGACCTAAATTATTGGGATTTTGAGTAGCTAACAAGTAACTGCTGTGCAGAACTAGAGCAAAAAAGGAGCAAGAATAGACAGAGAACCGCTCACAAGGCAGGGGAACAACAGAAGCAGGATGTGTCAGAAAAAGCTGGGAGGGGAAAGGCAAAGCCATTGGGGAAGCTGAACAGGGTAAAAATACATACCTGCAGCTGTCTATCCCAAGGAAGACTTTTGGAGAGTGGGAGCATCCACAGAAACTGGAGGGCAGTCTGCAGTGTGTTGGCACACACCCAGATACCTCAAAATGTTGTTCTTTTAAGGCCAAGAATAGGAGAGGTGGAGATGAAATCTGAAGCGTGTGAGGAGTCCCTTGTACTCCATGCTGCAGGGAATGAGATCCCTGCACCATCAGCATGTAGAGTCATCAGCAGATCTTATGGGAGGTACTGGTACTGTAGCACTGAAAAGAGGTAGGGAGTCCTGGACAGGATTGTTCTTGCAACATTGTGAGCTCCAATGTGACTGACTTACAGCAGAGCAGAGATTCATTTCCCCTGCTGTTTTGGATGTGAAACTCTCAATCCCTGTGGACTTTCATTCCCTGTCCCTAACTCGTGTAGTTTGACTTTGTCTTTGGTTTTTGCTTGGCTCCTTGAAAAGGCTGTGAAAAATTCCAGCCTTCTGAACTTTTCTCAGGGCTAAAAAACTGAGGACCCATGCCCATGCCTCTCATTCTCTAAGCTGTGGGACACACTGAGTATACTTGGACACGCTGAGTATACTCAGACACCTGGAGTCATTGTTCAAGCTCTGTGATAGGTTTGTGTACCTCCCACAAGCTAGATGTTGGCCTTTCCTTCTAGCAGCAATTCCCCTGGCTGTGGTTCATGGATAAGAACACCTCTCCCACGGTGTGCCCAGGTACCTGGCAAAGCTAGGAAACTCACTGTCACCTGCCAAACCAGCGTATCTGCCACCTAAAAAATCCCAAAGTGACAGAGAAAGAGGGATGCTATGCCTCAAAATAGCTGAAATGCAGGTTTTGTGGGTATGGAGTGAAGCATAGCAGCCAGAATGCCATGTCTTATGCTCAGTGTGTGGGACTTGGCATGGCCTTGAGCTCCTAGAAGCTCTATTTTGCTGTGAGTGGTAGATTTGTAGAAGCTGTACTCAGCAGTCTCTAAGTGAAGAGACAGATGAATGCAATGCAGTTGGTACCTACTTCAGGAAAAAAAAAAAGGTTACCTGCTTTTGTAAATTTACTTTCAATCCCATGATAATTTGTTTTTGTTTAGATTACCCCTACTGTGACCCTTGTTCTCCTGTATGTCTGCAGATCATTAGCTGGAGCGCTACGAGCAGGGAATAGAAACTGATTCACCAGGTACAGGGTCACATTCCTCTGGCCATTGGATCACAGAATCACAGAATCTTAGGGGTTGGAAGGGACCTCAAGAGATCATCGGGTCCAACCCCCCTGCCAAAGCAGCTCCCTAGGACATATCACTCAGATAGGTGTCCAGACGGGGCTGGAATCTCTCCAGAGAAGGAGACTCCACACCCCCTGGGCAGCCTGTCCCAGGGCTCCCTCACCCTCACTGGGGAAAAGTTCTTCCCCATGTTGGTGTGGAACTTCCTGTGCTCCAATTTGCAGCCATTGCCCCTTGTCCTGTCCCCACAGACACTGAAAAGGGGGTGGCTGATTCCCCCTGTATCCCCTGCTTAAGATAATTATAGACTTTAATTAGGTCCCCCCTTAGTCTTCTCAAGGCTGAAGAGTCCCAACTTACTCAGCCTGTCCTCACAGGGGAGATGCTCCAGGCCCCTAATCATCTCCGTAGCCCTTCTCTGGACTCTCTCCAGGANTGCTGGCTCATGGCCAACCTGTCATCTACCAGGACCCCCAGGTCCTTCTCCACTGAGCTCTTCTCCAGCAGGTCACCCCCAGCCTGTACTGATACAGTGGGTTATTCCTCCCCAGGTGCCAGACTTTACACTTGCTCTTGTTGAATTTCATCTGGTTTCTCCCTGCCCAGCTCTCCAGCCTGGCCAGGTCTCTCTGGATGGCAGCGCAGTGTCCTGCCTGTCAGCCACCCCTCCCAGCTCTGGATCATCAGCACTTGCTGAGGGTGGATGCTGTTCCCTTAGCAAGGTTGTCAATGAAGATATTAAACAGGACTGGACCCAACACCGAGCCCTGGGGAACACCGCTGGTCACAGGCCTCCAGTCAGATTCTGCTCCTCGAATCACAACCCTCTGGGCTCATTCCGACAGCCAGTTCTCAACCCACCTCACTGTCCACTCATCTATCCCATGCTTTCTCAGCTTTGCTATCAGGATGTCATGGGAGACAGTATCAAAGGCCCTGCTGAAGTCAAGGTAGATGACATCCACATCTATCTGATTGGGGCAGGATGCAAAACTGGGTTGCAAACTGGATGGAAACTCAGTTGTGAAGAAGAGGTCACAAGCACAGGAGAGGGCTGCAGCAGGAGAAACGTGGACAGCACTGCTCCCCTGGGTGCTGTGGGAGCAACCCAGCCACGCTCCCTTGGCGCGGCATTGCCAACAGGAGGCTTTCTAAGCAGGCAGCAAGGGAGGAGGCTGTGAGGTCTGTGTGTGCTCTCCCTGTGACACCCCTGTTATTACTGTCACATGCAGATGGCTGACACCCGCCGTGACAGAGGCAACCCAGGGTTTGGTGTTGTGCTGTACTAGACAGCTTGTCGGGTGTGTGATAGCCGGGCTGCCCTTCCTGGGGGAGGAGGGTGAGGCAGCGCTCTTGCTTTTCAGTATGTATGTGGTTTTCTCCTCCAAAAATAGCTATCTGATGAAGGGAAGGGGTTTCAGAGAGGGGAGAGGACTAGCAGTGATGACATAGATGGTCCTATTTAAGGGCAAACACCTGAAAAGCAGTCTAAGCCTGTAAATAGCAACTGAATTCACCTCAGCAGCACTCGCCCTCTGTCCATTCGGGGAGGCTGGAGCCAGCTACCCAGTCCTGGAGTGTGGCTTGTGCTACAAGCTCAGCCTTTACCCACCCTCTGCACTGGTTCAAATGGAGCAACTATGGATGTTGACAGCCAACAGCACTTAACACATTGAAGGGGTGATGGCATCTTTTTAATACACCTGCATTTCTACTATCTTATTCCACTTCTGTCCCTTCATGGAGCTCTGAAAGGCTTTTCCTTCCTGTTTTGTTGTTAGGGGCTTTTTTTTGGTGGAGAAATTCTCTTAAGAGTAGAGATGTTAGATCGTGCCTTCCAGCACTGCCCCTTCTGTTCAGCAGAAGAGCTGAACGGGCAGGGAAGAAGCAGCAGGGGTGGCTTGCCTGGTTTTCTAGAGGTGAAGCATGCAGCTGTTGGAGCAGCCTCTGCACTTTACTGGCACTTTCAGAAAAGACTCTGCTGTGTGGAATTTTGGAACAAACTGCTGCAAACTCCCCTTTAATGAACTTTGGGTAACAATGTGTTTGGAAAACATTTCCTATATAGACATATACTTACATAGGCTTAACTACAAACTATTAATGATTAAGTTACTTTGTGAGCAAACGGTCTGTACCAGTGAACTGGTTGTGAACATGTGGTAGGGGCACAGCACTCAATCCACTTCTCCTGTCAACTTCTAGACTGATTTCTGATATTTTCATTATTTTTATGCCTGGGTTCCACTATTCTGTTATCCTGGATTTCCAAAAAAAAAATCATACCAACCTCACCAAGACTCTGAAGACATATGAGATCTTTGTCTAGCTTGTGTGTGCAACTGAGATCATATAAGGAAAGCATCCTTATATTTTCTGATATATTTAATTTTTGATAGCTGCTCTTCCTTTTATATAACTTACATGCACATATATACTTACCTTTATATAACTTGCTTTTATATAACTTATGAAGTGAATATTGGTGTGAAAGAAGATCCAGTAATTTCAAATATTAGGTTTTAATAGTAGTTTATAAGTTGTTTTTTTTAAAGGATGCCAGCAAAGTTTTATCATTCTTATTAGCTTGTCACCATTAGATTGGAGTGTAGGTTTATATAACATTTTCTTTGTTACAGAGATCAGTGGTAGATACTTCAGAGAAAGTTTCTAGTATAAGAGGTTGTACAATAGGGAATTTTATTCTGTAAGTGAGGCAGTGAATATCCAGCACCAATGGAGGTCCCAGCTCTGACCTCAGCACATGAGCTGGTCCCATAGGGTCTGATAAACCACTGATTTCATTAGGAATACATCCTTCCTTGGAGTTAAGCACACGTTGAGTGGTTATGCATATGTTACTGAGCTCAGACAGCAGGTCTGAGATCTGTTAAATTGTCTCCTATTTAATGTGACTGGCTGTTGCAACTGATGGTGTAAACGTCTCTCTGTTAGGTGACAGTAACATGAACGTGCCCAGCTGGGCAGTTCAGGGCCCAGCAGTCCCTGCAGATCTGCTGGAGACTGGCAGGCTGTGTCTGACTTGGGTGTGCTCTGGGTAACGCAGGGCTGAATGCTCAGCTGCTCCTCTTGCTTTCTGAAGGTACCTGATCGTGGCAGCTGATCAAATCATCATCAAATTATGGAGCTATTTTATTTTCTCATTTGTTGTCATGATACTGCAGGCATTGCAGGTGAGCTCTCTGCTATGGGCTGGCTGCTGTCTCTGGCCACTCTGCCACGTAAGCACAGGTGAGTATCAAAGTCCAGAACAGTGTGTTGTGAACAATGAAGAGCTGTTGTTTTCTTCTGTCACTTTGTATTCACAAATAGCAAACTGGACTAAGACAAGAAGGGCTAAGAAATGTGCTCATCTGGGTCCAGGGAGCAATTGGAGTTCTAGATAGACAATGCAGATCTTTTTGAACATCTTAACACTGGTGCTGTCACTGTGAGCGTGGGGGTTCTGGGGATGCCAATGCTGGATTTTCCAGAAGGGACTTAGGAATAAAGAACCAGGACAGGTTCAGCAAGGCACATGACATGAATTCCACTGTTTCCATATGAGCTCAGTAACATAGCTGCTGCAGAGCTAAAAGGTTCTTAAGTCACCACTTCTTCAGGTCAGTTACATACAATGTTCTCTCAATAAAAGAAAAATTTGGCATTCAAAACAATTTGCATCCAAAGAAATGAAAGTGAGTGTCATCAGCCCTGCTTTACAGATGCAAAAACTAGGATTTCAGCAAGGATTCATGCAGGTGAGAAAACCAGGACTCAAATCTGGTATAAGGATGCTCTTGTAAATGCATGTCCTGTGTTTTCACAAATGTGAAAGTAAGTGTTCAGACTTCCTTCTGGCTTTGGAGTAGGGGAATTACTGGCAACAACTGGTGTGCCTCTGAGAGGCTGTATTCATCCCTTCAGGATTCTGCTGATAGTCACTTTCCCTGCTGAAACATGTCACTCTAGTTTCATTCCAGGAACTATGGGTGTTAATTTCTTGAGAATCTTCTGTTAATTGTAATGTAAGGAGTTTTGGGGGAGGGGAAGAATCAGCTGTATCAGAAAGAAGATTCAGTTCTGTACATACAGGACAATAACGATCTGGCTGTGACAAAACCCCATTCCCAAATTTTCTGGAGTGCTTTTGGGAAACACTGCACCTTTGTGGGAAGCAGGGCTGGCCTGGGTGAGTTGCTGGCATCCAGCTGTCAATAAAAAATGCAGTCTGTGAACTGCCTGGGTGAAGAACATTTTATTTTCTAGTAGGCATAAAGAGTTGCCAGTGTCATTGAAATTTTGTAGCTCTGAATAGTTGCTGTAAATTTCATCTGGGCAATATCCCCAATTGTGTTAGATATAATTACATTCAAAGTTCTTTTTAATCATTTATTTGGAACATGTCCCAAGATTCAGCAGTTTTGGATTGGGACAGAAATTGAATTATTTATTATCAATTAGAGGTTGTCAGAGCCTTTGACACCACGTCGGGCTGGCATTGTTTGGTATCTGTATTAATGATCATATAGATAAAAGCATGAAATTATTGGTTAGGAAGCTTTTATTCTAGGCTGAGAAGGCTAGTTTGCATACTTGGCTGGGTGCTTCCCTACACTCACTGTCATTATGGCTCTGTTTAATCAAGTCAACGTTGCCTGTGGAATCACTTGCCCATAAATTGATGAATTGAGTGTAAGAATAATTCCCCCTAGATGGAACCCAGTTGTGACTTCCCCTGCCATACCAGCCCAACACATTTAGACTCTTCTGCTTTGGCTGTGGTCTGCTATAGACCCTGGAACAATCTTTGTCACATCTGTTCTTTTCTTAGGAGAGCAATTTATTGATGGCTGTTGGTGCTGTGGTAATGCTGGATGCTGAGCTTTTGTTCCCCCAGGTGAGGGGATGGAGAGGACAACCTCGCAGGTGTTCTGGAGCTCTCTTCACAGCTCTCTCCTGCATCCTTCTCTCAGAAGTGAGGGTCTTAAAAGTAATTTTTCTTACTGTGTTTTGGAACTTTGCATGAAAGCTCAGCTTAAGAGGAACATCATTTGACAGAAGACTGCATAGGATAACCCCAGCTACATCACTGCAGAGAGGGAGACTGTCAGCAAAGCAAAGGAGCATGGAGAAGATGCTGCTTGATGTTCTCTCATCCCTGTATCTTCTGAATTTGGCTGTTGCCAGGGTTAGTAGAGCCTTAGTTGGGAAAAATAGTTAAGAAAAGGCCCTCCTGAGGACATAGTTGCAGTTTTTTGTAGTAAATATGGAGTTTTTCTGCCTGCAATCCAGATTTCAAAATCTTTAACGTTCCAGAAGGAATCACGTTTTCTTAAATCAAACTTCCTTACACAGTGAAACTCTGAAAACACAGGTTTGTTTTGGTCTGAGCACTTCCCCTGATTTCAGCATCCTTAAACAGAAAAAAAAAGTTATATATCTTTATGTAACTTTTTATATCATTACATTTCTTTTTGTTTTGAGAAGCTTTTCCCAACAGCATCCAATATATTGAAAATGCCAAAATAGGCTTTTTTTATGACATTACTGAAATACCTCCTTTATTTTGATGAACTGAAAAATCACCGTGTTTTTCCAAACAGTTGGGTTTCAACAAACATTCTTTCCATTAGCATTCCTCCACAAGCAAACACTCATTATCTGGACAGATATTTTAATACTATGTAACTCCCAGTCTTTTCAAATTGGTGCCTGTATGGCAAGAAGTACCTCTTCCAGTGAGCTCATTTGGGAAAGCCGAAGCCGCGTGTATCCAACCTTTCGGGCTCAGCGCTGACCTCCACAAAGGAAGGTATGCAGCTGGAATTCCTGGAACAGCCCTCTCTTCAAGTATGCGCTTTGGATCAAAGATGCTATTTCTCAAGGGAAAAACAAACCCAAACCCAAGTCAACCAAAGCCCGGTAACAACACATCAACAAAACCAAAATCAGCTTTTGTCTTGACCTGCAGAAGGTGCAATGGCCCCTTCATCCCCTCAAATCCTTCTATTTAGGGAAAAACAAACAAGGGGGGGAAAAACACCAACCAACCCAAGGTGGAAAAGGAGCATGTGGCTGTCGAGCTGCGGTACGAACCCTGCGAGCGACTTCTCTTCCCCAGGCTGGTGGGGATGTTTCCGACTCCCAACCTCCCTCTTCAGAGGCTGACAGGCAGCAGCAACTCTCCACTGCGGCAGGCTTGGGAAATGACTAATTAAACACTGATTGCAGGATTGCTTCCTAACCTGGGTATCAGCCCACAGGGGTGAAGCTTGGTGAAGATAGAGTGAATGCAGGAAGCAGTCCTGCATATTTCCACAATGGGGGCATTATGGAGCCGTGCCCTGGAGGCTCTCAGACCTCCTGAATGGCTCCTGATACCATCGGGGAATGGAGTACCTGCTAGTTCAAAGCAAGCCTGAATGCAGGTTTTAATCCCTTCTGACAATTGGTGAGAGGAAATGGCCTTTCCTCTGACCTTATCGTTGTAAACAACAACTAGTCATCAGGTTTGGCCAGCTAAGGGAATAGTCAAGGTCTATGCAAGGATTTTACTTCGGGTTGTTGGGGTTTTTTTTTCTTCTTCTCTGATTACACTGGTTTAACTCTCTAGACCCGAAGCGCATTCTCACCCCTTCATATACCGGCTTCAGGTACATTCTTAGTTAATTATCGAGTCCATACAGCTCGGCCTGGTTCAAATTAGCTTCTTGGAGCTGTGGGCAGGCATCCTGAGGCCGGTTTGGGTACTCAAGCCTCTGGTTGTTTTTGTGATGGATGTTGTGAGATGTCTTTTGGATACACCGGGTGGGAGACAAGCTGACAAACTCTTCTAGCATGACAGGGAATCACTAAGAGCACCAGCAGGCAGGATGGAGGACTTGCTGCTGGGCACCATTAGTATGGCAGTTTTCATATGATAGAAGGATGCATATGCTTCTGGAATTGCAGCAGTGGGCGGATTTAACTCTCTGGATTTGTATGGCTTTTAGTGCTAAGACAATACAGATGACAGAGGAAATGAGACAGTAGCTTTTGCTGCTCCTGGAGTTGGAGCCAACTGTCTGTAACCAGCAGGGCAGAGCGACGAGGCAGAAGAGGGATGATGTGCTCTCCTGGCAGTATTTCAGTGTGATGAAATCCATTTTCTCCCAGACCTGGGCAGGACTCTGCCACTGACAGGCCCCCAGTATTGGGAGGTGCATGGCTGTGCCACCTGTAAGCATCAGGGGCTAAATGGTGTAACAGAGATCAGCTGTCCCAGCCTTTCTAAGAGGGGAGTTGCAGAGCTCTCAGGGGGGTGTTTCTGTGCTTGCTTCTAGACCTGGTTGGGGCAGAGGAGGATCTCGGGGGCTTTGTTTGAATGGCTTTTTAAGTCTAGTGGAGGTGATAGGTAGTACTTGTATGACTGCTCTATGATCCAATAGCTAGCCAGAAGAGACTTCTGCCTTGTGCTGTGCAGCCTGGCTGAATGCTGTGAAAGGAGGGATGGGTGGATGGGTGGCAGAAGTCCTTGTGCCTGAACTCTTTGGAAATCACAGCTTTTTCTTTTTTTTTTTTTTTTACTGCATCAAAGGAACTGTGTCTTCCCTAAGTAAAGGCAACAAACTGTATTTTTTTTTCTTGTTCTCCTGGTTGACCCAGCTTAACTTCTGCTTCTTTGGCTTGTAAGGATTCTTACTGCATGCTTTGACAAGAGAAATGTGCAGTGTATTTTCAGCAGGCTGAAGTTCACTATATGAAGGCTTGCATTTCTACTGAGAAACCTGTAAGGGTCTGCAAATGAGAAAAGGTTGTAAGCCTCTCTTCCTGGTTTTGTAAGAAGCAGAGTGGGCTGTGACAGACTGAGGGAAGACTGGCAGATTTTATAGAAAGGATGGCTGTTTTTCACAATTCCATATACCCCCCGCGGTAAGCTGGGGCTGTGGTGTAATGCAACTGAGCAAAGGCAAAAGCCTGAACAGTGCAGGGAGCAATCTCTGAGCACTGTGTACATTCTGGGCCAAGTGGATGGCCAAGGTCAGGGCTCTGGCAGACAAGGAGACTGCTGGATCTGCTGGTGCTTTGTCTCTGGCACCGGCACATGCTGCGGCCGTGAAGGGACCATGCCCGAGGGGGTGGGTTTCTCTGCTGTAGGGATCCGTAGCTGTGGGTGGAAAAGGGTGTTATCCTGAGTATTTGCTGTCTGTCCTGTGACTGTGCAAAGTTGTTTTGCTTGAGCCATACCAAAACGAGTTGGGATGGCTTTGCTTCTAGTTTTGTTCAGAAAACAACTATACAAGGCTGTCCCCCCTGTGCGGCAGCGGGAGGGAGGCGTAAGTGGGCAGGATCTCAAGGAGCTCTGAGGTGATATGCCTGAAGGGATTTCCTTTCCTCCAGCCCTGGGGCAAGGTCGTGTGATTAGGCTGCTTGGAGATCTGGTCACCAGGTACAGTGTGTGCTCTGAACCTTGCTGGACACCAGCAGGTCTGCGTCGCCTGTGCGCTGCCTGTCAGGGTCGCATCAGAAGACTGAAAGGAAGAGTATTAGAAGTATTCCACTCTCAGCTGGGATTGATACAGTATCTCCTGAAAGAAATGCTCTCTCTCCACCCCCCACCCCTCTGAGATTCGCTTGTTTATCTCTTTGCAGGGGGTAGCTGCCTGCCTTGCTGTGGTATTACTGTGCTAAGGAGAGTCGTACAAAGATAAAAAGCTCAAGCACTTATCGATTCAGCAGTGGAGCCGTTCCAGCAGTGATGAAATGCTGCTTCTCCCTCGGCTGTGGAATACCCATCACGTTTCCTCATCCTACCCTGAGGTTCTCTTTAAGACTTTTTGAGTTATTTCCTCCACTTTACAGAGCTGTAACAAAGGGTGGGTGACTGGAGCACTGTGCCAGCTTTACCTGAGCAAAAGAGGCCACAGAGGGGCTGAAAGGGTGCCTGTCAGCAGGCTGCTAATTGCATGTGTCCATCAGCAGGTTGTCCTTCTGCTGAAGAATGTTATCTTGAGATGAATCCATAGGCAGCACAGAAGGGTCTTGTTGAGAGAGGCAGACTGGGGAGCTATGGAGGGCTGCTACTTACCCGGACAGTGTCTTCGCAGCAGGTGCAGGAGTGAGAGAAGAGCAGTAGCTATTGTGGGAGCTGCTTTGCCTTGCAGCGATCATGTAAAAAGGGAATAGGCTCTGCTTTTCTCTCTCTCCTCAGGGACAGCTTGGGCTGCGTTTTGTGCTGCTCTGCCACGTTTCTGGAAGCCTGTGGTCACTGGTTAGCATTCGATGGTGCTTGTTTGTGGTGAGCGATGCTGCGTTCCCTGCTTGCTTTGTCCCATGCAGGTGATGCTGTGACACTTCAAATGCTCTGCTGGTAAAGAAATCTTTTCCTTTCAGATCTTACTGAGTACTGTAATAGACTGTCTTGGCAGCCTTCATACCTGAGGGGGTTTGTTTGTTTTGCTGTATAGGAGCAGCACATCTTGCTGTTCTGCACAACCCAAGCTCTGGAAGCGTCTACATGTTCTTGTACAGTTCAAACATTCCCTGTGGCCTGTCTTGGAAGCTTTGCACTGAGGCCAGGGAAAAGGGCAGCTACTTAAAGATATTCACACATGGCTCGACTTTTTTCTGAGCTACTGAAAAATACTCACAATCACTTCCAGATTGCTTCTTTGACTCAAAGAAAGCATCACCAGAGTTGACAAGGTCTCATTCTCAGTGTGGTAGATATTGTAATTAGGATGTATATTGCCATCAGCACCCTGAGACCCCAGGAGGACATGAGCTGAGGATTTTGCTTGTCTGCCCTTACTGAATCTATGTGAGAGTCTCATGAATATTTTTGAAGCAGGTCAAATACTTGCCACTGCAAACCTATAGAGGCTGTAATGAAAGCAGCCCTTTGAGCAGCAGTGAAGGTGGATTTCTTCTTTCTTACAAGAAAGCTCAAGGAGCTTTGGAGTGAGTTTTCCTTCTGAAGTTGGGGATGGGAGGTTCCTGATCTTGATTCAGCTGCAGGCTGGCACTTAGCACGTGTCTGGGGGCAGTGGAAGAGCCAGGCTGACTGTGGGGTGCAGTGATATACTCGACATGGAAATTGAGATGCTTCCCAAAAGCAAGTTTGCTGATTATATGGCACCAAACAACTTGCTGTTAGACACAGGGTATGGTAGAATCCTCCTCTCTGGAAGTTGTTGTTATTTAGAGGTGTTTACGTGGCTAAATGAACACCTCACAAACGTTGTTACCAAGTGAAGTCACCTGTGATGCTGCTGGCAGGTGGTGGCAATAGTGAAACTGCGTCAGTATGTCACCCTCTTGATGCCTCCAGAGCGAGGCAGAGGAAAGCCCAACGCTACCAGAGTTCAGGTTTCATGTAAAATGGCTTGTGGGATCCTCTTGACCTGACCAGGCAATGGGGGTATGCCTGAACTCTCCAAGGAGAGGTCTGGCTGGAGCTGCAGGGTGTGAAGTGCATTTCGGATGGGGTGGCACTGGAAGCTGGAGACTTTAGAGCCTGAGTGCCGAAACGTCTGGTCTGATATTAGCCCCATGGACTGACTGAAAAGCAGGACTACTGAGGAGCCAAGATGTTTATCCCTGAGCTCAGTGTCAGTCTGGAGAACAGAGACAGGTATTGGCAGAAGAACTTGCTGTTCGCCTGGAGAGCCTGGAACATCTGGCCACCAGGGCTAGGGAGCCTATACTTAGCAATTGGTGTCTCTGGCTGTTGGAAGTGGGCAGGATCTTTCCCATGCTGTTGAGCCAGCGCTGCATCTGTGATTAGGACTGAGTTTTGCCCTGTTTTCATGAGCTCATGCTGCCATTCACTGACTCACATTGCCAGATCTTCCTTTCAAGGTTTGGTCGTGTCCTGAACCTGTGAGCGAGACCGATGAGATCCCAAGCATTGCCATGTTGATAACTAAAATTCCCTCTTCCTAAGGCACGTGCAGGATTGCTAGTCCACTTCCCACACTCGTGATGCCCAGGGAGCTGGAGCTGAGCTGCCACAGCCCTGGTTGCTTGTGGGTGGAGCTGGTTGCAGGAAGGGAAACCTGTGTTTTGATGGAGGAGGCAGGTGTCCTGCCTCCCATTCCTCGGCAGCCGGAAGGTTTTTGTGTTCTTCAGGGCTACATACATCCAGGGAGACTCTTTTTTTTGAGAGACAGAATAATCTCTGCTCTGGCCTCAATGCAGGAAAGTTTGCTTGGTGCTGCCTTAGAGCCAGGGAGGATCTTTCCTGTGAACTCCTGCACAGAGGACGCCTGTTGCTGTTAGCTCTCGCATAGTAATGAGAGGAAACAACTTTGGGCTCTCACTACTGGTTACACAACATGGCTGGATTCAGCTGCTGTTTGTCACCAGGCAGCCCAGCACCAGCGTGCTGGTGCCTCTGTCCTGAAACCCCTCCTTTGCCTCCATCCCCTCTCTGGGGACCCGCTGTGCAGATTGCAGGAGTCTCTGTCCTCCAGTCAGCTCCCAGGTAAACCCTGTCTGGGACCTATCGAGGGAAATTGTAGCCCCTCAGTGAAACAGTCCAAGTTTCCAAGGCAACTCTCCTCTAACCCTATTTTGAACAGGGCCTTGTTCCCATAGAAAGTTGCCCGTTGGTCTGGTCGGCAGCTGCTGTGGGAGCACGCCACCTCCAGAGACGTCGTCCTTCGCTGGGCTCTTTATTCCCTAACGAGCGGTGGGGGGACGCGGGTGGCATGTGCTGCTGGGGCAGGGCACCGCGTCCAGCCTGGGACCTGCTTCCGAGAGGGTGAGGGGGTGGTTGTGCCTTTCCACCTTGCCAGGGAGAGAGAGGTGCTTGGGGTGCAGGGGAGGTGCGTGGAGCAGGAGGCTGGGGTGCAGATGGGGCTGCTCTTAGGGGTGTTTGGCGAGCGGGAAGGTGACAAGTGAAGAAAAAGGACACGGCGTTTTATTTAATTAGAAAAACCAAACTCCCTAAAACTAGCCTCTGAAGGGCCTCCGTTGTCATCAGCTGCACAAAGAGCTGTGACAAATGAAAGGAACTGAGCAGAGAAAAGGCTGCTTTCTCTTTGTGTCTCTTTCCCAGCTTCTGTTTGCTTTGCTGTCTCCCTTGCTCCCATTGATCAGGCATGTGGAAACATTCCTCCTCCTGCGCTCCCATTGTGGCCGCCCGGTTGCCAGGCTGCCGTTGGCTTGAATAACTTCACTAAGCCAGGCCTCTCCAAAACCATGCCATCCGGCAGGCTGGATGCAGAGCCAGACGCTGCCCTCCCATCCTCCTCCTCTCCCTCCCCCTCCCCGGCAGCGCAGGGGTGCAGTGAAAAAATGCGCCAAAGAACAAGGGAGGTAAAGCAGAGCCCCAGCTGGCCCCGACGCGGGGGAGAGGCGTGAGCTTGCCCTAAGAAAATAGGGGCAGCAAGGAGGGGACAATGGCCAGCCTGCGCTGCTGCCTTCAAAAGAAGGTGGCTGGGTGGGTGGGTGGTGGTGGAGGCTGTGAGGGCTGCTAGCCCGAAGTTTCAGAGCAGAGAGGGGACCAAAAACCCCATTTCCAGGGGACATAAGCTAATAACGAGCGGGGAGGTAAGCCCCAGCCGTGTTTCCTGTGGAGGGTAGAGGCAGTGAGGACAAAACAGGAGGCAGCAGGCAGCCGGCTGTGACTGGGAGTGATTCGTGGCCAGCTTTTGCTGGCTGCACTGCAAATGTGTCCCTTCAGCAAACAGGGCACCTTGGGCCAGGCTGGGCACTGCCGCTGGCTTGTGCAGCACCCAGTGTTTTGGTGGCATTGCACCAGCTGGGGCTGGAGGTGATGCTGGTCCTGAAGGAAGGTGCGGGGGCAGCCTGGAGGGGCTGTACCTCCAGGCCTTGCCCCTGGGATTAACCTGGGGGCTAGCTGGGGTGCTGCAGATCCTGCACTTGAGCACAAGCTGGTGGCCCAGGGACTTGGAGGCTTGTGCTGTTGCTGTAGAGGGGCTGGCACCCGACCGCACCTGCCCTCAGCTCCGCTGCCTACAGCCGTTATTATGCCAGATACAATTCTGGCCCATTGTTCTTAATGCCATTTTTCATCGGTGAAATAGCAGTAGGCAATCTGTGCTTTCAGAGGTGCTTATGGACTCAGCGTGGCCGGGGCTGGATCCTCAGCCGGAGTAAAGCAGCCCGGGCCCATCAGCTCGCAGCATCAGGACCTCCGTGTAGCCTTTGCCCGGCTGGGCCATCTGGATCCGAGGAGCTGTCTGGCTGTGGGTGTGGGTCCCCCCGGTGCTGGGTCCGTCCGCAGGGATGGCTCCTGCGTCCCCCGAGGTGGAGAGAGATGTCCCGGGGCAGCCGAAGCCTGAGCCGGATGTGTTTGCTCTGCAGAGGGGTCCTGGGTTTGTACTGGGCTTGTACTGGTTTGAAGGGCAGGGACTGCTGAGCTCAGGTGATTAACATAACAATCCTGGGGCTCTGCCTTCATCCCGCGGCTAAAGCCTGGTTTGCTCAATCCAATTTCCAGCCTCTGCCCTTTCTTTAGCAGGCTAATTACACCGGCAGGACAGTGGAAATGACCTTCTTAAAGCCACAGTGCCCCTCGTCTCCTTACCTGTCAAAACACAGGACACTGAGGACTGATGTCATTCAGAGAAATAACCCATTTAGGCACAGCAGGCAAAGGTCCTGAAGTAGGAGAGTGCTCCCCCGAAGCTCCTCGTGGTACCTGGTGGTTATTGGCAGCAATGTGTGTTTGGAAAGGTCCTTCTGAGCAAGGTCCTCTGGCTACGGGGCCACGGGCATAGGGGTTTGTGCAAGTTTAAGGCACGGTGGAGTGTGCAGTATTGCACCAATAGATGTGTCAACTATTGCCATCTCACACAAACCTGTGAGGGCGCTGGGCTGGAAAGCTGCTGCAGAGCTGGCTGGCTTCTCTCATTAGTCATCCCAGCCTCATTCTGTCTCCGTAACGCGTACTGCTGGGCTTGAGTACGGCCCTGTCCTCCTCCTGCACAAACCTGGATGTGGCCTTTGGGCCCAAAGAAGCTGTGAATGCTCTGATGTCTGCTCCCTGGCATGGGGCTGCAGCTTCAGATCAAGAAGCATGAGAAGCTGCAAACTGTCTGGTGCCAGGTGAGCCACAGGAACCCCTTGAGCTCAGCGCAGGGTGCTGATGTACATACAAAGTGCTCCCAAAGTCCAGGCAAGGGCTCATCCACTGGAACAGGAAACTTCCTGACTTCCAAGGAAGGCAGAGCATGTTTCCATACTAGCATTCTGACCAGCTCTGCAAAGTCCTCTGCTGCAGGTGGGCTTCATACTCAATACTTTATGTCACCAGCCACAAAGATCTGCCCCTTCACAGAGGATGACAGAGAGGAAAAGCTGGTGCCTGACCAGCAGCTCAGCACAGGACGTATGTGCTGTGGTGCTGTTAAAATTGGCAGTGATACCGTGTTAGGGCTGAATTTTGCTTAGGACTGTCTTTATTTGCAGACAAAGAGGCAATCTCCCAGTTACAGGGCAGGAGGAGCTGTGAGGTGAACCCAGACTAATTGGTGGAGCGGTTGTAGCTAAACTTCTGGAGCTGGGATGGGTTTGCTGTCTCTCTGGCTTGGAAAGAGGGAAATATGGTGAGTGTCTTGAGGTTTAATGTAACAAAACAGGCCAGAAATAAAATGAACTGGATAGCTGATACAGATGTGTCAGTCACACTTTGCCCCAAAGCCACTGCTGATTGCTGAGATACCTGTTCCATCAGGCATTGAGAAGAGGTAGGAAAACAATTTTCAATTCATGGCAGTCTTAAAGAGACCTGCTGCACACAGCAAATTTGATGCTGTGATAACTGACACTGTTTGTGACAGACAAATCTGTGGCTTGTGTAGTGAAGCAGTTCAGAAGTGCCTGCTGTCGCATACCAAAAGGCTGTGGAGATGGTGCTTGCTAAGAGAAACCACTGCAAGGGGATCCCAGCTACAGAAGGCGTTTACAGAAAGCCAGAGGGGACCAACAAGATGTTTTAGTATGCTGGGAGAGTTGGGGGTTTTTTTAAATGTGTTTTTCTTTCTGAGGTACAAAATGCATTTGGCCTGATCCTGTTGGAACCTATGAAATAGGGGACTGCTGAGAAACAAGGTTGTGCCAGGAAAACCAGTGCTCCAGGACTGAAGTATAAAGATAAACTGAACATATCTGAAAGAGAAGGAAACAATTACAGGAAAGGCTGTTACTAGAAAGCTGCTGGGAGGAGGGCAAATGCATCCAGGGCAGCGAGCCTGGGACAAACATAGGGAACAATCTTGGAGGTGTGACCTTGCCCATCCTCTCACAACAGCCTTTTCCTATATTTTGTTACTGGGAAGGTGGTGACAGGAGTTGCTGTGTCTCTACCATTGAATGCAGGGCTGTAGGGAACAGTGCAATTGCTTAGTCCTCTGCAGAGTGATGCAGCTTTCCAGCAAGGCAGGACTCACCTTCAGAGCTACATGCATCAAGATGGACTTGCAAAAGTTACTCTAGATGCTGAAAAGCAGCTGGTTTCTTCAAGCAGTTCAGATATGATTTGAAATTATGCCTGTGGCTTAATTAAAACCCCCAAGATAGAAAATGAAACAAACCTGTAACGTGTATGCTACCCGTGACGCAAGGGAAGAGGCAAGCCAGAAACATTGCTTAGAAGGGGGAAGAAAGTCTTTCTAATATGATTTGTGGGGCTTTTTGTTTGTGTTTTCCTACATGAGCCTTCCAGAGGAGGCTGCCTTGCTGGAGGAAAGCCCTGCTGCTCCTGTGTGGCCAGGCTCTCGTGGGTGTCACTGGTCAAGCAGTGACAATAGGCAGCTTGGCAGAGCGTAGAGGTTGCAGCATTAAAAATCAAGGCAAGTAGTGTCAGCTCCTCTCTGTGTGTGGTTAAACGCTTTCCTCCTGGCTGATGCCAGGCGCTGTCGCGGCCCACTGCTCACAAATGCCTTTGCCAGGTGGAGACCACGTCTGCTTTTAGCTGGAGCCTTCAGTCTCTGTGTCGCTTCTAGATGATACTTAGGCTTGTATTTCAGGGAGGGGGTTTGGAAAACTGGATCCTATGACACTTTCAATGAGTGAATTCACTGATCTCTTTTTTTTTTTTTCTTTCTTTCTCTGTGCTCTGCAATACATGAATAACCCACGTGTGTGTGAGAGCTGCCCCGTACCACAGCTGTGTCAGCAGAGAATCCTGTGTTTCCTTCAGATTTCACAGCACAGTAAGTGACTCGGATCAGCCAGCCTCTGAGGGAAGCCACCATGGGAATCCTGTTTTCAGCATCCCACACCATCCTTGGACAGAAGTCAGAGACCTCTCTGTTGAGTCTGTTAAACAACTGGTTGCAGTGCCCCTGTTTTGGGGACATTAGTGCCATGGTGTCCACAAGTGGAGACTGTGCAGGCTGGTTTTGTACCGAAGAGCTAGAGTAAAACAGTAGTAGGCAGTGCTTCCTGCAAAGAGTATCTGCTGTGTATGGCTTTGTACAGGATAAACTGTCTGGCTTAAATATAGAAGTGGCGTTCTTCTGTCAGGAACTCTAAAAGAGAATTCAGGTTGGTGTTTGCTGGCAGTGTGTTTGGGATGTCGTTCACTTACCTATCTACATTCCAAATGTAACAGGTAAAAGAGCACTGATTAATTATCCTGTGACGTATTGGGCAGATGGAAATCATTAGTCAGTGGTGAGGTGTCCCCCATCACGGCGTGGCAGCTCTCTGTCAGGGCCTGGCTCGCAGGGACCCAGGGTCCCTTCCGCGGGCTGGGCAGCGCGCTGTGCCTCCTCCAACGCTGACTGTGAAATCTCCTTAGCTGCAGATTACTCCCTTTCTCTTTTGCTCACAAGGACCTTGATTCAGCTGCATCTGTGGCAGGCTCTTGGGAACAAAACTTCTGTCTGAAACGTGCTGTGTCTGGCAAAACAGGCAGCAGGTCCTTCCAAGCAGGCTTCTCTCCTTGCTGTTGTTCCCCCTGCACACACACCCCGTGCCCGTCCCAGGATCTGTTTCCTTCCTTGTGGTGATCGACTCTGTTATTTTGGAGCACAGGCTCACAGAGCAGAGCTAGAGGAAGGGAAGTTTAAAGTGTTCAATAAAAGAAGGAATGCAGGGAGAAAAGAAAGCCCTACTCGAATGGCATCATTCTCTTTCCTTCATCCCTTTGAGGTTCTCCTGCCTTCCCTGCCTGTGTGTGACCTCCCTCCTCTCCCAACCAGCCAATTTCTTTTTTTTCTCCTTCCTCCTGCCCCTCACCCTCCTCGTTCATTGATCTCCCTCTAGGCTTTATTAGTGACTCCCCCTCCCACCCTTTCTCTCCCTCAGTTTTTCTGATTCTCTAACATAAGACAATGGAATGAGGCCAGACTCCTAAGCCAAAGCTGGGGGTGAGAGGGAAGAGGCGTTAAGATTTAATGATATTGCCTCTTTAAGGAATCCCTAATTCCTAACACCCATCTCCTCCCCCACCTGAGAACCAATTAAAACTCAATGAATTCAAGTGGAGGCTTTTGTGCATCACATGTGCTTGACTAACAAAGCCTTCTCCATGCTGGAATAAAAGCTTCTATTCAGCAGCCAGTTTGTTCTAATTCAAATCACTTCCACTCCAGCATCCTCTCCTTCCTTGCTGCTCCCCAGTTCCCAGGCTGGGCTGCTGCCATGCTGCCCTGCCCAGAGCTCCACGCTCCACCTTGCAGAGCCCTACCTTGGTGGTGGAGCAGAGGACAGGAGATGACCTCTGCAGTGGGCAGACATGGTCCATACGGTTCTTTCCCCATGAGCCTGCTGGGCTGGGGGGTGAGCCCGCATGGTTCCCTGCAGCTCAGGAGCTCCAGCCTTGGGAGCTGCTTCTGCAGGGGCTCTGTTGTGCCCTTGGGAAACAGCTCCTCTGCTGCTAGATGGCCTTCCTTGATACCAGTGAAAATGCTCTCCCATCCTCTTCACTCCAGGTTATGCAGACCTGGTGACACCTGAAGTAGCAGGGGAGCTCAAAAGCCCTCAAAGTGAGTCCAAGCAGTTTGTACTTTCACCTGCCTTGGAGTGTAAATTGTGCTACCTGGGAACCTGAGGGAAGCTTCTGTCCTCTACTGTGCCTCGAAAATTAAAAGGGGCTTGAATCTGGGGGGAGGAGGATATATTCCATGCTACTCCCAAATTTAAACACCTCACTTGAGAGCTTTGCAGCTGTAGATCTGGGGTTTGGATGACTTTATGTAGGGAGGCAATTCTCTGTCCAGATGTTAGTCAGGCCATCTTCCTGGTGTAAAATAGGCTCTGCTCAGAGTTTCTGCCTGCCTTCACTGATCGGTGTTGCCCAAGCTGCTGGCAAAGCTGTGTGTGTGGCATGAACTGGGTTATCCTGTCTCTGTTCTCCCAGCCTCCTCTTTGCAGAGACACTTTGGGAGGGGATTTTTTTGGGAGTTTGGGGGTTTTTTTCTTTCTCATGTGAGAAATCTCTGGTAGGAGCAGGTTGAGTGCTCTGCTTCGATGGCAGGGAAGTTTCTGCTCCCTCTAATCTCTCTGGGGAGCGAGCTCCAGCTCTGTGGGCCAGCTGCCAAGGAAGCTATCTGCTCTGCTCCAGAGCCTTCTTCTGCTACACGGCACTTGCGTCGCTCCTGAGACGCCTGGCTTTCTCGGGGAGTCACAGAGGAGGTACCCAGCTCTTGGGTAGCCAGGACCTGGCTCACAAAGAGCTCTGGCAATTAAGATGAGTTCTTGGAAGCTGGTTTGATATTTGCAGAGGCACCGATGGTGAGAGGAGCAATTTGGGTTTCCACGTAGTTAAGGACCTGTGGTGACTGACAGTGGGGGTGTTGCATTCTGAACTCATCTGAAAGTCTGCAGGGCCAGTAATTCTTTCTACCACACTGCCTTGCAGCTGCCAAGCAGGGCAATGAGCAAGGGCTAATGCACATCAGGGTGTGTTGCAGTTGTCTAGTCAGCTTCTATGAAAGAAAGATCTGAATGTCCCTTAGCAGGCCTGTTTCTGGCTATAGCTGTGGTCTCTCACTTCTGGACACCAGCCCCACCTGTGACCAGCATCTTTCACTGTTCCCAAAGAGCATATTTGGGTCTAATACTTATCTGTCTTGTTCCTGTGTTCATAGATTTGGATGTGGAACCCTCCTTTGCAGTCAAAAGACTTTTACTGCTTAGTACATTGGCACTAATCTTTCATCCAGCCTTTTTCCTGTAAGTGCAAGTTGGCCCCTTGTTGCAGCGATGTGCAGAGTCAAAAAAACCCTGCACTCTGCTGAGGTTTTTCCTTAGCAAACCTGCTCCTGTGTCTACAGAAATACACAAGACTGGGGATTCTGAAAATATGGAAAGTGGGCTGGGCTCACAGCCTAACCCATGAGTTGTAAGGAATGGTTCTTCAAGTGACACATTAACTTAGGTGACGCTGTGCGGTGTCGTGACAGTATAATCTCTGTCCGTGAGTATGGTGAGGGGGAAGAAGATCAGAGGGAAGTCTGTTGCTTTGAAAAAAGACTCCATTCCCTGTGAGTTAGAGAGTGCTGGTTATTTGAAGGATGTTTAAAAGTATTTCCCTTTATGACTTTTGGGTTATTTTCTGCAGCATGTTCTCTCTGAAGATCTCAAAGCTTTTTCTTTTGCATTTTTTTTTCCTTAGGTAGTGAAGAAACCCCTCAGTTTTCAAGTAGAAAAGCAGAGTTTTCTTGGCCCAAACCACCCAATGAATCCTTGAGAAGAGGTAGGAGAGGAGCAGCACCTACAACTCGTGAGCTTTGGAAGCCCTGGGTCCTCTTTCTTGAGTCTCCTGTGAAATGCAGCAACTGTGTCATAAACTCACTGAAGTGGGTGGTTTAGAGAGCCCCTGCTGCACTGCTGTGCCTGCTCAGGGACTGGTGTGGCTCAGTCAGGCCCTAGTTTGGTTGTTTGGGGGGTTGTGTTGTAATATACATGCTTAATTGAAGGGAGCAAAAGATCTGGGCACGTGTGGCTGTGCAGCTTGGTGGGCAGAGCTGCCCCTTTCCTTGTGGTGCAGCTGAGCTCCCCTTGTGTGGAACACTGACCTTTGTCTCTGGGGCTCTGCACTTTGTTCCTGTTTCTCATTAGTGAAATGAGTTTGATGGTCTCAGACTTGCTAGTAAATGGTTTCTACTTCAAAACAAAGTGCAGTTAGTTTGGCAGGAGAGTCCCAGGTCTGACCTAAAACTAAATTACAGCTGACCCTGAGACAGTGAGGCCCCTCCAGGTCAGGGACAAGGGCATTGTCAGGACACTGGGAGCTTGCACTGTAATTAGCAGCAAAGGTATCAAATACCTCTGTTTCCAGCATTCCTGTCCTTAAAGCAACACAAGCATAAAATCCCCAAATTTCTCCTACTGCAGCTTTACTAAAAAAAAACCTCCCCAGCAAACCCCACAAAGGGGAAGTAAGGCTGAACAAACTTTTGTGGCTTTGCTTTTTTTCCCTGCTCTGCAGTAAATCCCTCCCCATCTTACACTGTCTCCCACAATCCCTTGTTCCTCCAGCATCTGGGAATGGATTTACCAGACGCTGCCTTGCTTTCAGGGCTCCAGAATGACCAGTGAACTTGAGCACACTTTGTCTGTGTAGCAGGAGTGCCTAAGAGGAGTTTCCCTACTTCAGAAACTTGCTTGGCTCCGAGTTGCTCTCCCAGCAAACGTCCCTTCTATCCCCAGGTTTCTTCAAACACCAGAGAGGCTCATCTAGATTCATCCTCCAAATTGTGACTTGTTTTAAATAGCTTTTATGTCACAGGAATGTGGTAACTTTTGAGATAGGGATATGTCTGTGCTAGCTGTCTTGGAGAGAGCCAGTAAGCAGAAGGCAGGATGCTGTTGTGGCTAAAAACATACAGAAGGTGTAGACTGTAGCCAAGTGTCATGCTTTTGACCTGGTCACCTATGCCACTACTTAGAGAGAAATGCGGACCTTGAGTAGGTGCCTTGAGACACCATGCACTTGTTTTTGCAGAGAATGTTGTGTTCCCAGAGCTTCCCAGGCCTTATTTGGGAAGAGGGATGTTTACCTCATCTCCAGCTCTTTGACTTGAACACTCAAAATCGAGGGGAAGTTTTGGAAGATGCCTCACTGTTTCCACCCGCCGCAAGTGGGCAGTTTCCAAAGCCCAAGGGTGTCTGTGAAGCAGCAAACTTGGTGATCCCCAGAGGGGAAGTGCTGGAGCAGGGCAGGACATACTAAACAGGGCTTCCAAAAACACCCATATAATCAGATTACAAGTCCAGTGAGTCAGGATGTCACAAGCCCAAGAATGATCCTGCTATTTCCAGTGTAATTCATGAGATGCCACTCTCCTGACATCTCCAGAGGCTGCTCGTTCCTGCAAAGGGGAGAGCAGAATCTGCTCACTGATCAATCAGGAATGTGGCAGGTAGATGGAACTAAAATGGCAAAAACCTTTAATTAGATTGAATTTTTGTAGGAACCTTCAGTGTTTGGGCTTCCTCTATGTTAATGTTCCCCACTTTGAGACCTGGAGCCAACGGACTTTGAATTGCAGAGGTTACTGCCTGGTTCCTACTTTTAGTAAAGGGATGGTTCCACTGTATGTTGTGCACCTCCACTGGGAGAGACATTTCCTGTTGCTCCCCTGCATCCCCCTGCTTTTGGCTGGAGAGTCTCTTGGACAGCTACTTTGGAGGGAGCTGGTCCTTTGCTGTTGCAATGGCTTGGCCACCAGCCAGCTGAGAGCTCTGAGGATCCTAGTTTGTGAATCACTTCTTGCTCCTGGTGGGAAGAGGGTCAGTGATTCTGTTTACTTCAGCTTGTGTGTGGAGCTGCATGGGCATGAGGTAGGTGGGAAAGTTCTGCCTGGGACAAAAAAAAAAGAGAAAATGGTATAAGGACCCTGATGTAGCAAAATCAGCCTTGAGGGAAATCCAGAGCAGGCAAAGGCGTGAAAAGATAAATGCTTAAAGGCTGTGAAAAGTGAGTAAAAGATACAAGGGCAAGAATGGACAAGCAGCAGCAGGAGCAAAGTATTTCCCACTAGCCTATGAGCAGTGTGGAATCAGAGCTTGTCTCCAGTGCAAGGTCCATGGGCAGTCACTGTGTCCTGGGACCAGTTGACAGATTCTGAGCCTTTTCCAGCTCCAAACTCATAGTATGTAAAAGCTGGTGTAGGTTGCTGCAACTGGAGCATTGAGTAACAGCCCTCTCATTTCACATTCCCCAGCATGGAAGGATCAGGAGCCTGTAAGCCTGAGCTAAGATGCTGTGCCCTGGGGTGGGGGAAGCCCTCCCTCCTTCCCTCTCTGGAGGATGCCACTCCTGGCCCTGGAGCGTCTGTTATGGGAGCGCTGCTGTTGAAAACCTGGAGTTACTCTAAGTACAACACCCACTGGGTAAGCTTGTGCTTTCCATAGACAAGCTCTGTGGCAAACAGAAGAGCAACCAGAGGTGACCACAAGTGCCCCTGGACCCTGGCCCCCTCTCTCACCCCCCTCCCCGTTCGGCAGGGAGGAGGTTTGGGCACAGGGTTACGTGTACAAAGCAGCTAAATGGCTCCTGCAGCCTGGGGAGGGGAGCTTTGCCTGGGAAGACACTGGTGTCTGTCTTGATTAGGATGTGATGCCTGATGGAAGTCATGTGACAAGTACAAACAAAATACCTTGGCAAAACCTTGAGGAACCAGGACAGGCTGAGCTGCTTAAGGAGATTTACAGCATGTATTTCTGTCCTGTACGCTTGCCTTGGCCTGAACCTTTCCTGTCTCAGGAGCTCCAGCACGCACCCTGGATTTTAAAGATGCTCTTTTTCTGTTCATTCCACCACATCATCTGTAAACCTCGATTTTGTTAAGTGACAGGGACCACACTGTTAAACTTTCCACTGCCATGGTGCCAGAATGCTATAAAGTTGCCTTCTGAGAAGTGCTGTAGGGATTTGTGGAGCAAAGGTCCCGTCGGCTTAGATTAGAAAATAAGTCTTGAAGAAATGGGAGAGTTAAAAGCCAGTGTGAGTGTAGAGCAGAGGTAGGAAATCGATTATGTCCTGAAAGAGAGGGGATGAAGCAATGGCTTCTGCTTGCTCAGCTCCCGCTCCTGTGTTGAGCTAAAAGTTCTCTTTGCTCTTGTAAGTGCTTCTTCCTTCTGGGGCTGCTCTGGGACAGTGCCAGTACCCAGATTTTCTGCCTCCTGCAAGCATCTTGGTGGAGGATCCAGCCCTCCTACCCCTGAGCCCTGCTCTTGCTTTGCTCCCCTGTTCCCTTGGACTGGCTGTCTTTAAGAGGTCCTTGACATGGTGCTGACTTCAGCCCCGGATGAATAATTCACAGGTGCCTCAGACCTGCAGAGGATGTGCAGATAACTGATAGTGCAGCATCACTGGTCCCTGCCTGAGAAACTGGTTACTGGAGGCCCAGCAGACTGGGCTGGAAGGCACCCATCAGCATCGCTGTGGGGAGTCGCTGGGATGGCTGTGTTGGGTGCAGTGCTGTGGTTGGGGCTTTTCTGTCTCCCCCCAGGATTTTATTTTTGATACAGAACTTTTAATTCAGTACTTTTAAAAAATGTTAATAGAGAAACTGAAGATACCTGGTGACCACTGCCCTGGCTGGTGCTCTCCAACCTGATCCAGACTTTTCCTGTCACCCCTATTTACCCAACCCAGTTCCAGACACCTTTTCTCCAGTCCCGGGGGTGGTTGGTGCAGCCTGGCCCCGTGCTGCACTGCTCTGTGCCCTGACATGTGCACCACAGCCCTGACATTTCTGTTACTTCTCTCTTCTCTAGCCTTCATCTACACATTGGAGCACACTCAGAACTCCTGTGTTAGACAAGCTCCTGTTCTTGCCTCCTCTGTTCCACTCCCTTTTCTGTCCCTCACCCTGCCAGGATGAAGAAACTGCAGAAACTGAGGACTGAAAGTGGTGCCAAGAGTTTGCCTCTCCATTAGGCAAGGACAAAGTAGAACCTGATCCCCAAACCAACCTTCTTAAAAATCTTCATGAATGGGGATTCCTCAACCTTCCTGGCTGACCTCTCCTATCTTCAGCCATCCTTGTAGCTGTGAAGTTTCCCCTAATATCTAACCTTTATCTCCTTCTGTGCCAGCTCAGCCAATTGCCTTATCCCCAATGAGCACAAGGAACAGTTTAATCCCTGTCATCTCTGCACAGTCTGGTGGGTTTATCTCGTGTCCGTCCTCACCTCTGCCCTCTAACAGTGGGGAAATGGGTCCCTCTGCATCACCCCATGGGAAACTCTGAGCTCCCAGGCAAGGAAGGGAAGAACAGGAGGTTATGCTCTGCTTCCAGGCCAGGGAAGAGCCTCTTAACAGCAGATGCTCTGGGGAATGTCCCCTCAACAGGGATTGCTGGAGTGAGGACTGGGGAGAAGTTAGGTGGGGGCAAGGCTGGAGCAGAAAGCAGGAGGAGTTAGGTTAAGAGCAAGGCTGGAGTAGAAAGCAGGAGGAGTTAGGTAAGAGCAAGGCTGGAGTAGAAAGTGGCCGATGAAAGTCTGTGACAAGGGATAACTAAGAGGTCAGCAGGAAGGTGGAGCTCAGGGCACCTGTGAGGAGGGAGATCTTGCTTTTTAAATCTGTTGTTGCTTCCTGTCACTTTATATGCAACCTTTGGAGAGTTGCTTTTGTGGGGGGGGGGGGGGGAAATTAATGGGGAGTGCAAATGTNGGGAGAGGGGGGCTAACCCTTGGCAGGCTGCTGCGGGGAGGGGGCACCTGCGCGGGGGCCAGGCTGGTGTGGTGCTGGCTGTGTGGAGCAGCTCCTGTGTTGGAGCTGAGCAGTCAGTGTCTCCTCCCTGGTTTGCTCCGTTGCTGTAGATAGGATCATGGAGACTAGACACCACGTTGTAGTTTTTAAAGCCTGCAGAGGAGGAGAGGAGCAGGAAGGGCTCTCTGGTTTTTCCCTGAGCCATCATTTCCAGGGCAGCGAGTGGGAGCCTGNGGGGAATGTCCCCTCAACAGGGATTGCTGGAGTGAGGACTGGGGAGAAGTTAGGTGGGGGCAAGGCTGGAGCAGAAAGCAGGAGGAGTTAGGTTAAGAGCAAGGCTGGAGTAGAAAGCAGGAGGAGTTAGGTAAGAGCAAGGCTGGAGTAGAAAGTGGCCGATGAAAGTCTGTGACAAGGGATAACTAAGAGGTCAGCAGGAAGGTGGAGCTCAGGGCACCTGTGAGGAGGGAGATCTTGCTTTTTAAATCTGTTGTTGCTTCCTGTCACTTTATATGCAACCTTTGGAGAGTTGCTTTTGTGGGGGGGGGGGGGGGAAATTAATGGGGAGTGCAAATGTTTCCAGCTCACTTTTGGAGAGGGGGG
>VZTU01003028.1:35378-69869 GCA_013400835.1 Zapornia atra | reverse complement strand
GGGGCCGAGCCCGGCGGGGGCGGCGGGGCCGGGCCGGGCAGGGACACCCACGGTGGGCGCTGTGCTTGCGGAGGGCTTGCGGGAGTACTTCAGCCAGTTCGGCGAGGTGAAGGAGTGCCTGGTGATGCGGGACCCGCTGACAAAGAGATCCAGGTGAGAGGCCGGGCCCGCGCCTCCCTTTGCCCCCGCCGCGGCCCGGCCGCCACTTTAACCAACTTTCTCTGTTCTCTCCGCATCCCCTCTCCTGCCCGGGCTGCGGGGCTCAGGGGCTTCGGGTTCGTCACGTTCATGGACCAGGCTGGCGTCGACAAGGTCCTGGCCCAATCCAGACATGAACTGGACTCCAAGACGGTGAGATGACTTCTCTCATCTCAGGGGTGCGTTTGCCGGCGGAGCGGAGCGGCTGTGCTCGGAGCAGCCCTCGATTGCAGTGTTTGATTTCCAGTTAGAGGTTGTAAACTATCGATTCCCAATACGGATCGATTGGCCTCTTCTCTGTCCCGCTCACCAGCGGACAGCCTAGCTGCTGCCTGAGCACTGGGCTCGCTGTCGACCTGGGGACGATGTCCTGGCATGGGTTTGCAGATCTCGGTGATGTTTTTTCCTCTCACCCATCAGCTCTAAGGCCTGTCCGAGGAGTGACCATGGCCCTTTTGGAGCTGGGACACCTGAGCATGTTTGGGCCGAGGATTCACACCGGGAAATGGATGCTGTTGTGTTTGGGGAGGAAGGGAGCCACCCCTTCTATCCGCGCGTTGCTGAGCACCACTCCCTCCCCAGGGGTGCCGTTCCCCAGCACCCAGGCCCTGCTTCCCCTGGCCACAGTGGCTTGCGCCCTCCCCTCGGCAGGGAGCCCCTCGTGCTGTGTGCCCCAGAGACTCTCTCATGGTTTTCCTGGGCAAAGTTTTTGTAACGGTCATGGAGGTTGAAGACTTTATTGTCTCTGAGCATGGCCAGCACCCGCCCATGTGGGCCACCACCGGCCTCTTGGAGTGGCTGCAGCTCCGTCCCTCGCTCTATAAGCAGGGGACAAGTAGGAGTCCTGGCTGGGCCAGCAGAAAGGATTTGGTGGCTCCCTGGGTCGGTGTCATATCATGCCCGGTCCTGCCTTGCAAATCTGGAGCGCTCAGGAGATGTGCAGGCTGTTTCAGGGAGTGGGGGTGAGGTGTCTGAGTGGGAGGTCCCTTCTCTTTAGTTTTAGTGACTTGCCTTCCCCCAAATTCCTTTTCCTTATTGCTGCCCCAGGGTGAAGGTGAGGGTAGGGATGGGGGGCAGCAGGGACTGTGAGGGGGTGGCATGGTGAGGGAACGCCATCTCACTCCCGGCATGGGCTGCTGAGGAGTCCAAACGCTCAACTTTATTTCTTGCAACGCGTGGCTCGGGCGTTCTAGCCTTTATCTTGGCAGAAGAGAGAGGGCGGGAGAGCGAGACCCCCTTTCTTAGGGTTTACGGCGTGAGTTGCAGTGAGATTTATGTCTGTTCCTGTTTAACTGCCTGGATCGCTCCCTTTGATGTGCACAGGTCCTTCCTCCCCACGGGAGCTCCCGGTTAAACCTACCCCAGCCTTCCTGGCCAAGGCTGGGTCCCCAGGACTCCCAGCCCTCCTCTTTTCAGGAGTGATGTAAAGTGAGTTTTGCTCTGGGGGAGGGTTTTGGTAAAGACTTTTGTGGAGGGCCTGGGGTTTGCTTTTTTTTTTCTTTTTTTTTTCTTTCCTCTTTACTAGCTTGTGTAAATGCAGTGTCTGCTCAGCTAGTCCCATCATGAGTCTGTGGGCTGGCACAGACCCCTCTTGGAAAGGCAAGTGATGGATATCTGTTGTAGCACTAATTCTGAAAACGTTTCGGGGCTAGGAGCAGGCTGAAACCCATGGTCTCCATTCTTCTCCCTGAATCACTGCTGCTGCCTGTGCGAAGCCGCTCCGCTGCCCGCCGTGCCACCCACGGGGACAGGGAGGGATGGGCAGGGGCGGACGGGCGGGTGCTGTGGGAGAACAGAAGGGCCTCGTGGCACAGGGCGCATGGGGACCGGCCGGCCATTGAAATTCCCAGCTGCATCTGCTCTGCTCGCCCAGACGGCGCGGCAGAGAGAACGGGGGCAGTTCTACCCTTCCTTTGTTTGGAACTTCGATCCTCTCCCCTCTTCCTTTTAATTTTTTATTTAGGGTGCTTTTCAGCTGGGTCAGAGGTTTTGGGGTGCTTTGCCTGGTAGTTGCTGGGTGAGAGGTTGGTCCTGTGGTACCGCATGGAGCCTGTGTGTGGCTTTTCGCTGCTGGGCTGAAGGGCTCTGCTGTGAGTCATGGGTTACACGACACAAAACTCATCTGAAGCCTAATTTAGGGGTACAAGGAACTTTGCAGGAAAAGGCCTGGTGTGCTGAAAGGCCCGGTGTCTTCTGGCCAGCTTGGTGTCTCCTGGCCGGCAGCGCTTGATAGACAGTGTCAGCCCAACTTGTTGCTTCATTGTTTTCTGATTCTTCCTACCCTAACGAGGGCCGTTGGCCCGATTCTCCGGGGAAACCTTGTGCTTTTCAGACTCCTCTTTGTTTGTAAGCTAGATAGCAGCAGTCTACGGGGTTATTTATGGACATGCTTGATACGAGAATTGGCTTTGCAGTCTCAAGGTAAAAGATCTGTGTGACTTTGTAAAGCTGCAGCTGGTGGCTGCCTTGAAGAGGGGTGCTGGGTCTCCCTGTCGTTTCTTTGTTGCCGTTAGGAGTTTTTGCTGGGTTTGTGTTTTGCGGCAGAGGGAGCGACCCGCGGCGCTCGGGCAGTGCTGGCTGGCGGAGCCAAGGTAGCTGTGGGGATGCCATGAACGTACAGAGATCTCCTGGGTTCTTCCCTGCCCTCCCCCTGCTTTGGGGCACCGACATCAGCCAGGTTAATGCAGGAGTTCCATGACCTCGGCTATTAAACGGTACCGTAGGTGGCATGAAGAGCGTTCCTGAGGAGCCCAGCTGGCCCACTGGTACACCTGCGACATCAGCGGGGTTCCTTCTCCCCAAAGCCTTGCGACCTGAAGTGGTTTGTGCTCAAGTGACTTTCACTCCCCGCAGCCTGATCCCGGGGTTTTGTTTTTTGGATACGATCTGAGCTGTTCTGAATGCTCTTACTCTTAGCAGATTTCTATCTAGGCTTGTAAAAAGGATCTATTACGTCAGCGGGTGACACTGAAACACAACTCCTCCGGGGCTATTTGTTTTAACACCAGAAATGAGGGAATAAGGTACTGGCTCCTTTCCTTTAATTAGAAGGACTCCAGCCACCGAGAAGCAGTCCAGTTCGAGTAACTTGAGTCCGGCACTGAACTTGCTCCCCTCTGCGTGTTCCCAGGGCTGCCCCTGCAGTCGGTTGCCCCGGCCTCCCTCTACCTGCAACAATAGCTGGTTGTGCAGAAGAATTTGTTGAAATGACTGCCTGCTCCCTCCAGCCAGGAGGACGCGTTATCTCTGCCCAGTTGATCACACTCAGGGTAATGAGAAAATGAGGCTGAGCTTAGCATTGCTGAGTATGAAAGCATCTTCTTGGCAGGAGCTGAATGACACTGGCTGAGAAGTAAAAGACAGTAGATTATTGTTTTTGCTTATTATCTGCCATCAACCTCCTGGTCTCCTGCTGTCCCCTGTCCTCAGAATTCGCTGTGGGTGTCTGCACTAGCCAGGAAGCGGTGGGGGGGGGTGTCTGCGTGTCTGTGTGGGGAGGGGAGGGACCATTCGGATGCCCCAGGGAGGCACCCCAGGGTATGCTAATCTGCCGGTGCTTGGAGCTGGGGAGGGAGGTTTATTTTTGAGTTTATTTGTGCTCTTCACTTTTGCCTCTGTTTACTTACGTGCTGAGTTTATTTATGTTGTAGGCTGTGAGTCAGGATGGAGGTGGGGAAGGCAGGGAGAGGAGCTGGTGGAAGGGCGCAGGGAGGCCAAGCTCTGGGGCTCTGTGACAAGTGAAAGGACGTGGGACGGGAGGGCAGCCAGGCTGGAAACCTGAACAAAGCAGCAAGGGGAGCTGGAGAAACACAGCTTCCTTTGGGGCTGTCTGAGCCGCCAGGCTGATGGGCCGATGCTCCAGGCTGCCCTTCCAGCTGCAGCCTGGCTGAGTGTGGGGATGAGCTGGACCTGCCTTAACCACAGGTCTTTGTAAGCTGATTTGTAGGTCTGGATCATCCCCGATATGATGTAACTTTCCAGGAGTTGCTGTAAAAATAGGCTATAAAGACCGAGGTGGTGGCTGAGGAAGAGAGGAGGCTTCGTGGGTGTTTGGCTTGCAGCTGCATTAGTGTTGTCCTGGCTTTTGTGGCGGTGTGAGGCCAATGCAGGCGCAGGCTCGGCTGTGCTGAGCCCAGCAGAACGCAGCACCTGGATGGCGGCAAGACAGGCAGGTCTGGCCGGCGGCAGGGTTACGGAGGAGCGGAACAGGCACAATGGAGAGCTCACCCTGCAGAGGGGCTGCATCGCCTCATTGTGTGCAGCGCAGCCCGGGGAGAGGGGCAGCACGCTCTGCCCTGCGGCCTCTGCAGCCTGTGTGGCTTTGGGCTCCTCTGTTTAATGTGTGCTGGCCTGTCTGCTCTTTTATCTTTTCCACCGTGTGTTTTGCAGGATGAAATGTGTTCTTTTTGTGTTCTGCCCCTTTTTTTTTTTTGTCCTGTTACTACTCAAGTGAGCTCTGTATCTGTAGGTAGAGCAGAGGGGCAGAGCAAAAAGGCAGAAGAAAGCACTTTTAATACGAGGCTGGTGACGCAGGGCACCCAGGGGCAGGCTGAGTGGGAGGGTGCAGCTCATCCTGTTAATCCCAGCATGTGATGGGCTCTCGGGTGCATCTGGCCGGCACTCAGCCAGAGACGGACCACTGCATGCTGGGACTTGTAGTCTCCCTGGATTACACCTTACCGAGAGGAAAAGATGTCTGCAGCCAGCTTGCTTTTGTGCACCTCAGGGTAGATTCTTTGGGTTTTTAGCAAGGTGCCACCTGGGCAGAGACAGCCTTGTTCATGGAGGAAACCCAGTGGCTGTAAATAGGCAGCAAAAGCATGCTGACCTGTTCTTCCCCACATCTCTTTCAGATCGACCCGAAGGTAGCGTTCCCCCGCCGAGCACAGCCCAAGGTAAGTGCTGCAGGCAGCCCTTGCTGCTCCTAAGGGGGATGAAGTTTGTGGTGGTAAATCTTACCCCTTTTGTGCAAGGTTGCCAGTGCATGCAGCAGAGTTGCTCTCTGGGGTTTGCTCAGGACTCAACCTGGAGCTGCTGTGCTGTACCACCAGCACGATGTGCTGTGCTGTGGTACATGCCTGTTGGGCTTGCAGTGTGGTGCTGGGGGGTTGCATGGCACTGGCAGAACCAGGAGTCCCTCGGTCATGTCTTCGGAGACACTAGTTAGAGCTGGTGAAATAAAGGTGAGCTTAGTCCTTCCGGGGTTGCAGCTGGTGTCTGGGAGTTTCAGGCCTGAGGAGATACAGCTCCACGCTGCCGTGCGATTCAAGGAAAGAGGCTCGTGTGTATGAATAGGTGTATGGCAGGGATGGGGAGAAGGATTTAATTCTGTGAAATGCCCTTGTGTGCTTCTGCACCAGAAAAGGCAGAAGGAGTTTGGCATTGGGCCTTATCTACAGGAGGCTCTGGCATTGAAATGCACAGTTGCAGGACCTTTTTCCAGGCGTGCAGATAGAAACTTTTGACTGAGGAATCTGCCACAGGTTGGAGACTGTCTCTAGACTTTGGGTCTCCCTTTAATCTTTGGTCTTGGATGGGAGTTTTAAAGTTTAGAGTTCTATTCCAAGTGTTGTCATGTGAGAAAGAATTGGGGAGAAGCAGTGTCAAGAAGTGAAGAGGGAAGAGTTGACTGGTGCTGGGAGGGAAATAAGGGGAGATCAGGCACTGAGAACAATTGGTGAGCAGGTATCCCGAGTAACTGGAGCCAGGAAGCACATGGTAGGAATTGGGTTAATTCCATTAAGCAGTTTGGTGACAGAAGGTGCTTTAGTGTTAGAACGGGCTGCTCTCCAAGCCAGGGAATTGCTGCGGATTAGCCCTATGCTCCTTGGGGTAATTAGGACCATGTGTTCCTCTGAGAGCAGGGGTGTAGCCAAGCAGCTAAGGGGAGGATGCAGCTGGAGAGCCGGTTCAAAGGATGTTGGTGTGCCTCAGCCTGGCAGCAATGGCCCCTCTCAGGGTAGTTAGTTTTCTTCCTTGTCCCATAGCATGAGTGACAAGTGGCAGAGGGATCGTCCCTTTGCCTTCTTGCAAAGGCAAAAGAGATTTAACTGGGAGTTGATCAGGCCTCATTTTGGTGATGGGGGAATGGATGCAAAATGAGGCTTAGCCCACGCAAGACTGGATGCCTTGTGATTTGCAAGCTCAGAGGGAGAAGCCTGGGGAGCCTAGCTGTGCTGGCAGGCTCCTGCCCGACTTGGAAGAGGCTGGCTGTGCAAAGTGGCAGGGCTGCAGGAAGAGCTGGAGGGTTGGGGAGGGGACAGTCATGCCCCGTGCCTTTGGCGTGGTGCGGAGATGCCAAGAGAATAGCAGCAGGTTGGTGAGGGGAGAGGCCTATAAGGTGCTGTCTGATGATGAGGTGCTGGCTGGCCCCTGTCAAGCACAGTGGGGCAAGGCGAGAGTGTGCCTTGGGGCCTGGTGTGGGACAGGCCTGCTGGCCGCGTTAGGCCGGTGGGCCTCGAAAGTGCAAGCTGCAGCAAAGGGACAGGTGCTGGAGGGGAAGCAGTGGCTGTTGGTCTCGTTCTCTGCTCGTTTTGGATTCATTTGGTGAATTCTTGTCCTTCCCTTTCCCAGATGGTGACCCGAACGAAGAAGATATTTGTGGGTGGTCTGTCTGTGAACACTACTGTGGAGGATGTGAAACAATATTTTGAGCAGTTTGGGAAGGTAAGTCTCTTGAGCTGTTGCTTCTTGGGCAAAAAGGAGTTTTCTGAACTTCTGTAGAGGTGGGATTACAAGTTTGTGAGTCTTCTGCATGGGGGTTAAGTAGATTGAAGGTCAGTTACAGATGTGGAATGGCTATAATGTCTTTGTAGGGGCTACAACCAGTGATTCCTGCCCTGTGTTGATTTGAAACAAAGAGCTTGTGCCTGTTCCTGGAGTCAGCAGGATCCAGGCAAAGGAGTATGTTTTTAACATGTCTTTCCTATCCAGAGGCTTCTCATGGCATTTGGTCTTTCAGATTTGCAGTGGGTTTGTAGACACTCCTAACAGAGCAGCTGCAGTGTCAGACCCGCGGCTTTCGCCTGTTTCTAACTCTAAGCCTTGTGATTGATATTTCAGTAATCCTTCATTAAAATAAGCCTTTTGGTCCTGAAACTTCTCCTGCTGAGTCTTGGGCAAGCAGTGATGTTGTTTTTTTGGTGTTTGAAGAAAATTTGGCACTACGGTTATCCCTTGCATTGCTCTGGCTCTTCTGTGCCAGCTGGTGGCTTGGGGAAGGGTGGGCTTCTGTGGGTTGAAGTTGCTTGTGCCGTGGTCCGTGAAAGCCTGGTGTGCAAACTGTGAGTTGGGACTGAACCTAGCTCGGCCTTGGCTCTTCAGTTCCCTGTCAGGAGGTTGTGAGCATCCCCTGGAGCAATCTCAGTAGTATTAGACTGAGGGATCCCAAGATTTTTAATGGGATTAGGAACTGAAGGAGATCATTGTGCTGAAATGCTGAATGTGGTCACCTCTGGTGCAGGGTGCTGTTGTTTGGTGGTGGTGTGTGCGTGGGTTTGCTGTTTGGGACAGGAAGTGTTGGATTCTGTATCTGTTGGGACCTTCCTGCCTGGCTGGGGAGGACAGAACACAGTCTGCTGGGCGGTAATCTGGCCAGGACGTTGCTGATAGCATCGTGGAATACTGAAAAAGGTCCTGCAGAGGTTGATGTTATGTTAAGGCACATTCATTGGTGAAAGGAAGGGGGGGTTGTAAGCAGTTTTGCTGTATTGTTGCAAATTTTGGGCAGAGAGGTTTGAACAAGTGTTTTCTCAGTACCTTTGTTTGTTTCCTGAAGTCAAATCTGCATGTCCTGGGATACTTTCTGACTGCAAAGTGGGACTCCCTTATATTTCTATGGCAATAGCAAAATTGGTCAGATATCCCTGTGTTTGCAGGTTGTTAGCTCTGTGTACTTTTATTTTCTGTGAGATATAAGCAAATTATTGTGCCACCAAGAGCTTTATTTGGTGATGCTAAAGGTGGTGCTGTCCGTGTGTCTGTGTAGTCTGAAGGTTGCTAGTTTGATTTGGATGTAATTCTGTGCTGCTGAAGGATGCATTTGATATGAAAACAAAATGTCTTGGGCATAATCCCCTTTTAACCTTAACTGTGCCTCTGCTAATTTGAAGCAGAAGCATGTCATGTAGCACTGGGTTTACAAGCAGTTACAGTTTCTCTAGTTTGAGAAGTACTTTCCGGTTCTTTTGGGGTGTTATGTGTTAGGTTCCTCTAGTTTCATGCTCACCTGCTGAGAGGTGTCCTGACGTCAGAAGACTGGCAAGAACTGGTTGTGTCGGATTGTTTCCTTGGGACTGGGCAGAAGAAGGGAGAGTTCTGCATAGCTCAGTGCGATTCATTTCCCAAGAACCATCCCAGACAACATCCTGTGTTTAGAATCTGCATGAGGCCGATGCAGCTGGCCTCTCAGCTGTGGGAAGTTTCTGTGGGGAGAGGTCAGGGCTGATCAGATTGACTCTCTGGTTTTGGGGTAGTTTTCTGACTCATCTGGCAGTTTCAGCTGAGGTGAGACTGCTCGGAGCTCTTGTATAAAGCATCCCTTATGGCCTGTAACCTTCTTGCAGGATAAGCCTCAAACAGCTCACTGAAGGTTAGGCCAACTGTTTTCTGAGAAATCCTCTTCAGTCCACATGCAGGGTCAGTGGGAAGCGTGTTTCTAAGAAAAGCCCCCGTGGCCCTCGGCTCTGGGGTTCTCCTATGTGCTGTTCTGTGGTTTCTAGGGCTGAGAAAAGCCTATTGCCTTCAGTTTCAGATGTGACTCGTGGAGAAACAAGATTTTGGTAGACAGGCTCTTCTGGTGTTAGTTTATGATACTCTGGGGTCTCCTAGCTTCCAGAGGATCCCTTCTTCAGAGGTGCTCTGGGCTCCTGACTTTGATCTTCATCTCCTCCATTTATGGCATCTTTGAATGAGAGGTGGTGAAGCTTCAGTTATATCATCCTCATCTTGGAAAGCCTCTCTGAAAAAATCTTTCCTGAGTGATTTGGGCCAGTACTTCTGGAATTGGGTAGGGACTATCTGAAAAGGAATTGTTAAGGATGCACTTCTAAAGCATTTCCTTGGACGATTTATCCACTGAGGAAATGGCTTTGTCTGCATTCCCTCTTCTTCTGCACAGCCCCACAGTTTTCAAAGATCTGATGGGAGAAAAAAATCTTTCCTCTTTCCCCCTGTCTGTCCAGGGAGGCATGGGAACACATAGAGCCTAGAGGAGAGAGCGGGGAGCACCAAGTCATCCTGTCGTGATTCCTTGACATCAAGGCACCAAGTTACTGGGGGTTGGTGGAGTGTGACTTCTAGTCTATCTATGAGAATCCAGTGACAAGCTCCAGTTTGGATCTCAGCTTCAGGGAGAGATCATCCTCTGTTTCTGAGGACAAGGGAGTATAGACTGAGGAGTGGGTTTTGCATGAAGGTTATCTTCTAGGTAACCCTCGGGCTGCAAGCCTAAGAGTGTGTTGGATTTACCACCACTTAAGGCCTTTAAATTAGAATAGATGCTTTTTGAGAGAGACATTTTAGTCCAGACAGAAAGGATGCACGTGCTGTAGGAATTACAAGAGGAAGTGCTATGGCCTGCAGCACAGACAAGGTCAAATTAGATTATCATAATGTTCTCTCTGGTCCAAATCCGTGAACTGCAGTTCACAAGTCTACCAAGGTAGCTAGTGTGGGTGTGTGTTGGGTCAGAAATGACACACCTTGTGTGCCCATTAGCAGGGAAAAAAAATGGCCCTTTGGTTGGGCTGGCAATGAAATGGTTCCCCACTTCAGAAACTGAAATTCCCGAGTCCGATTCTTCTATTTCTGGCATTTCTGCTTACTTTCCTATTTTTGTTCTGTGTTCTTTCCTTGCCATGTCCCAAATCTCTCTGCTTTGTAAAATGGAAGTGGCAAAAGAAAAATGAAAATGTGAGAGGAGGAGATCCACGAGTATTACCTAGGGATAAAGGAAGAAAGGGAGAGCCTAGCACCCCAGTTCTTCCTATCAAAATACACGGGTTTAACAGGCACAAAAGGTGATGCTTCAAAGAGGATCCCAAATACAGTGTGAGTTTCTTTGCTTCAAAGAAGGATCACTTTTTCCTTCCAAAACTGTGAATGAAAAACATGGACTGCTGTCTTCCTGAGGAAGAAAATGCAAAGGGTTTTGGTTTTGGGGTTGGGTTTTTTTTTTTTAAGTATAGAGAGAGCCTGAGAAGTGCTCTCAAGCTGGCTGTGCTTTGTCAGGTGCAGCTGTTAGGGCTTTGAACATAGCGGGATCTCTAGGAAACACTTCTGGCTCCAGAAGTCGAATCTGTGAGATGCAAGCTGAGGCCATGGACATGCTTTCTAAGGGAGATTATTTGTTCAACTGTAGGACAGAAGTCCTGGAAAGAATTGCATTTGCAGTATGTGTAGCCAAATGTCTTGGCTTAAGTTGGATGGTGTTGGGAGATCTTTAGACTGCACAAGGAAGTATTTCAACAGCCTCTCTCGATTCAAGCTTCCACCCTCACTGAAACCTGAAACAGGGAGGAGGAAGATATCTTGCACCTACCACCTTGGGCGTAACAAGTCCTCTCTCTACTTCAGTGCATATGAGGATGCTGCAGAAAGGCTCAAGTCCCAGCTTCCTCCTTTTCTATTTCAACCTCTGGGACAGAACAGGATGCTCTGGGGGGAGAAGGGGTTGTCCATCAGAGTAATTTCTTTGCACCTTTGGGTAAGCAAGGTTATTTGTTTCAAATCATTAATGAACATACTCAGATTATTTTTCTTTTTCAAGGGTTGGTCTGATGAGGTTTTGCAGTAGAGAAAGTCAAATAAATTGCATGATAGGAGACTTAGAACAAGTAAGCTCTTTTTGCCATGGAGCTTATCTAAGCTGTGAAATCTTTTCCCCAGGATGTCGTTGCTAAACTTTGCACAGGCTCCAAAGTGATCTGACAAATTCATGGAAGGTCTTTTAAATACACAGGCACCCCTTTGAGTTCAGGAAATCCCCAAATCACAAATGGCTGCATGGAGTATTCTGGGGTCTGTGCTGTATTGCCCTTGCTTTGCCTTTATGTTCTTCTAAAGGTGTCTGTTGTTGGTTGATATCTTGGGGGGTGATGGGCAAGACATGCCTCTGCTGTAACTTGATGCAGCCAGTCTTTTTTTTTGTCATGAGAAGTTGGTCCTTTCAGAAACTAGAAGTGCAGAGGTACCTGAAGAAATGGGGGTCTGGACCAGACCCAGTTCAGCTATTTGAGCTCAGGGTTTTCTTGTGTGCTTTTGCACTGCGTGAAGCAGAAGTGCAAGAAATAAATTTAGAATGACGTCTTTGCATGACTCACTAATCAGCTCTGGCTCCAAGGGTGCTTGGGAAGTGCTTAAAACCAGTCTGCACCTCTCCCTGGGCCTGCAGGTGATCTGCCTGTGTGGATGAGTCGGTCACGAAAGCTTGGCCTCTCTGTGAGGCAGATCATGCCTGGAGAGAGATCTGCTCTCTAAAAATATCTTGGAAGCAAACAAGAAAAAAGGTCTGCCAAGGTCTGAAGGCGATTCTGACCTTTAGGCTCTGCCATCTAATACACAGGCCAAATCCTGGACTGTTTGCATGGACACGTGCTGAGATCTCTCTTGGGCAACAACTCCAGTCTTGTCCTGACCAAGAGAAAACCACTGCATATGAGGCTCTGGAATGTGATGAGGGTTTGTGTGTGTGTCACAAATGCATATTCATGTACACCTGCCAGAAAAATGGTGTGGTTGACTTGGGTATATGAGTTTTCCCTGCTGACTAATTGGAGAACTTTTAGATACTGATGGGGAATTTCTTTAAAGGAAGACTTGTTCCTGTGCTTATGGTGGGCGTGATTTCCCTCACTTTGGATCGGAAGAATGTTAATTAATTAATCCTTAATCTGCTGCTTTCTGGAAGTTTCAGGGATCAAAGCTACTTGTCAACCTGCTGTGGATTTCCAAACTGGATTTTTGGATTTTCTTCCACAGATCAGAGGCCAATTTATGCAAATTCTCACATGTAACATGGTTGCAATGAACAGATGGGGAGGGGAGGAGAAGGGGAATCTGATCACCTCTCTTGCGGCAGTAGGCAGTTTGGCTCATGGTAACAATGCCACTGGAACAAAGGGTTCTCTGTGCTCCGCATCTGGTAGGCAGGGCGCCAAAAATACTGTAGCAGCAATGGTCATTCGGGTCTTGGGTGGCTCATGATATTTGCCAGGTGCCTGTGGTGCGAGAGCAGGCAGGAACACCTGGGCGAGCTGTCCTGCTCACCTGTGGCAGAGTGGGCTCTGTCCCGTGGTTGAGTCTCATTCCCAGAATGTTGAGAACAGCTCTGCAGAGCAGGGTGAGAAGGGTGCTCCTGGCGCCATGTGGGTGCAGCCCAGCTCCCTGGAGACAGGCAGTGGGCCCATGTGTACTCCTCCCCAAATCGGCCTGTCCTGTCTGAGGAGCTGGTAGAACCGCGCAGGGGTGCTGATGGCCACGGTGTTTCTAGATTGTTTTGGTTTTCATTCCCCATGTTGAAGCTGGCTCAGCAGTGGTTCTTCTTCTGCTGGATTGTTCTACCATTATGTTGCCATGGCTCCTTCTAGGACCAGCCAGATATCTTTGGTTGCTGTTCAGGTGGAAGTCGCCTGTTTCTGCAAAGCCTTTGCTTGAGTATTTACAACTGTCCTCAAGGTCTGCCTGTATAGAAGTACATTCAAAGTTTCTCATCACACTTGTGTTGGAAATTTTTTTAATCTGCATGAGGCTGTCATTTGCTTCCTCCTTTGCAGACACCTGTGACTGTCCCAGGAAGATTGAAAGGTATTAAGACTGGGACTGAGCCACTGAAAAAGAAAATCAGGCCTCTTGGCCAGGGCCAGGCAGAGTGTACTGCATTCTGGTTTGGTATGAAATGCCAGCTCACATCTGTGCACCTGAGTATCTTGGCTAGGCTGAAGGCTGCTTTGGTGGACAGTGTCTCTGTGAGACTGTGACTGTCGCTTTCCCTTCCTGTCACCACCACGCTGCTCTCATCAAAACCAGGTGCTGGTTTGAGAGTGACCAGTCTCCTTCTGGGAGGGTGCTGCCTGCTGCCCTCCCACAGGGCTTGGCCAGGGCAGATCCATGGAGGATTAGAAGAGCTTCCTCCCCAGGGACAAACCTTTTTTCACTTTCTGAATGTGTTACCTCCATTGCACCACAACCTTTATCTGTCTTCCACTCCTGTTTGGTTTAACAAAGCTGGAGAGAGCCCTTGGAAACAGAATTGAGAGGGGGGGATGTTGGACAGCAGGAGTTTAAGCCCTGGATTTGTGGTGCCTACCCCCTGAACTACCAAGGACCTGCCATAGAAGCTGTCTCCTGCAGTTGGATTCCTTGGGAAGCACACAGCTAGAGCGCAGGAATCACTGCTCTTGGGACTCCCTCTTTTTTCCTTGATATTTTTGACCCTTGTGGCTCAACGTGAGGAGAGAGCCCGTTCCTCAAAATTAACAAACCTTGAACTTCTAACTTCCAGTGTTGGATCACTGCAGCCTAGACCAGCAAGTTCCCTGGGAGACAGCCTTGACCACTAAGCTAAACAGTTTTCTAGTAAAGTGATCTGCTTCTTTGACTATGTTTAAAGAATTGAAACAAATATTTATTTAAGGGGGGGGTGGTGAGGGTGGGAGAGAATGGGGAGAAAGACAATTCACCAAGCAAAGAGGCCTTTGTTAAAAGTACAGTTATGATCATAGATTATTTCCACACCCTATTGAAAATGAACTCAGGACTGTTTTCTGGAAAGCTCAAGAGCTGTTTTCCACACACTTCTCCATCCAGCTCTTGGGTAGTTGATGTGTTTTGTCTCTGCCATTCACTGGGAACTGGCTGGAGGTGGCACCTCTGCTCCTGTCCCTCTGGGGGACGCAGACCCTCTTCCTGGATCTCTTTCTTCCCAAACATCCCCTCGGTCCCTCACAGCCTGCTCAGCCCAGGCCCGCTCCCTCCCTTGGGGGGTGTGTGAGGCAAGATGGCGGCACCTCCGTCCCGCCAGAAGCAGGGCCGGGAGGGGGGGACACAGTCGATGCAGGAGGGGATCTCGCAGTGGAACCCTTCTCCTTGCGGCGAGAACGCCCTGCGTGCGATAGTGGCTCGCCTGTGGCGGCCTGCGGGAGGGCACCGGAGGGCGGCCGCGGGCCCCCGGCCGCTGCCCTCCCGCAGACCCTCACAGGCCGCGGTCTGTGTGAGGGCGCCGCCGCTGGCGGGGCGGGCGCAGCGGGGCGGCTTTGTGCGCGGCGCTAATCCGGGCGGCAGCTGCTATTGGCGGCCNGAGGGGTGTATATGTGTCGGTTTGTCGCCACAATAGGTGCCCGCGGTGGGGCTGCTACTCATACCTGGTCATGGCTGCGGGGTCGGCGTGGAGCCGGTTTCACTCCTGCCTGGGAAAGCCGGGGTCGGGAACCTCCAGCCCCTCGCTTCGTGTGAGGGTTTGCCCGGGTGCTTGGGTGGTGCTGGGCTTCAGGGAGTCCTCTGAGTTGAGGCAGCTGGTTTCCATCTCCTCACCTGGGTCTCCAGTAGGGGAGGTGATGGCAAGAGCTAGGAGGGATGTGGCATGAGGCCAGAGCCCGTGGTGCTGGAAATGGCCGCTCCCTGTGTGTGCCTTCCTCCCATCTCCGTGGGGTGCTGCCGTCTGCAGCCCATCCAGCTGGCCTTTGCAGGCTCCAGCACTACCTCTGCCTGGGTTGCCGGGCCCTGCTTTGCCTCAAGGCAAGGGCTGCCTGCTGTCTGAGCTACCCGACTCAGCTCACCTGTTGCCTTGGAAGGACAGGAGAAGATGCTCATGTATAGGTTTTGTTGGCAATAAAAGACACCAGTTGTAGCTATACACAAGAGTTGGGGCCCTAGAGTTGAGTGAGTGAGGCTGTTTCACATTTTGTGTGAATATATCCACGTAGATAGCTAACTATCTTTGATTTAGTTCATGGCAAGGAACAGCTTTCAAATAGAGTATGTGTGCTACTGTCAGTGGTTTTGCAAGACAAATACATTTTGGGGTTCTGGGTAGGCACCTGGTCTCAAAGCACCAGCAGAAACTTGGAAGAAAGCTCAGATGGAGATGCAGGTTTTCTCTAGGCATACGGAGCGTGGTTTGGGATGAAGCAGTTGTGTCTCTCAGCTCTGAGTGCTTGAGTGGTGCAGGTGCACTCAGCCATTGCCCACGACATGGCTGAGAGGTGTTTTTTCATGTGGACATGTGCTTTGCCACTTGCAGCTGCTACCACTTTCCAGGCTCTGGGGAGAAGGAGTTGTTGCTGGGGCTGGCTGGACAGAGTAAGTCGTTAGCTGGACTGTGGTTGTCCTTGCTGGGTTTATTTTTCTCCTATCCATCTCTCACTGTGATGGGTTTGTGGGCTTCAGCTCTCTGAGTTGAAGTCTTCAGGGACAGCACTGCCACAGAGTGCCACTGACACAGCTTTCTCCCAGTGTTTACTGGGGAGGAGAACAGCAATGTCCCTAGCCTTTCTGAGAACTGGATGGAAGAATGGGTCTAGCTTAAAGAACAAAGGCAGTAAACTGTCTTGAAATATTTTTAAGCCACATCAGGTTTCCCCCCAGCACATCACAGTTGTGCTGGCACTGTGAAGGGAAATGGTGCAGGAGGAGAAGTGAGCAGTGATGGGGAATGGCAGCGTGATGAGTTGTCCTAGCCCCCAGAAGCTGCTGCGGAGTTGCTTTGGGTCTGTGTGAAGTCTTACGTCCCCCATGGCTCCGACTGGGTGTCTGGCTCATTTCTCACGTGTATGTTGACTTGATGGAGGGAGTCTGAGCTGGGAGGAGGGTAAGATCCTGGGATGAGTGGGAGCCAGGTTGTCAGCTGGCTTTTGTGGGGTGGACATGTTGGACAGGCCCAAGGGCATTAAAGATGATCTCTCTCTGCTTGTGGTAGCACCGGAAACACTGGCAAGGGCTCCTTCAGCCTTCATGGCACTGAGGTGGAGCTGTGTCTGGGGGTGGCTGAGGCTAGAACCCCTCTCCCTTCCCTGACTGGGGCTGTGGGCTCACCCAAAGTGAAGGCAGTAGCTGCCTGCACCAGGCTATGGGCAGCGCTTTGCCTTCACCAGCAGGCTGCTCTGGCATAGGCAGCAATGCAGATGTTTCCCTGGGACAAGACAAGGGAGTAATCCTTCCATGGAGTCGGGGGTGCGTGGGGCTCACTTCTCAGGGAGTGACTGCCTCATATTGAGGAGGAGGAGAAGGAAGGCTGGGGCAGCTGCTGGCCAGAGACTGCTGCCGCCTCCCCTGAGCACTTGCATGTCCAGTTTCATAATCGGATTAAGGCAGTGGTATTAGCGGGGAGGGATGGGTCAGTGGGACAGGTTTACACTGGGGCTTACACGGAGGGGATTGAAGTGTATTTTTTAACCCTGCTCGGCCTGACCTGGGGAGCAGTGCAGATGCAGCTCTGCAAGGCAACACCCAGCGGGAAGATGGGGGGAAAAGTGGCACCAGGCGGTGATATGCTCGCCGGGGAGGAGAGCAGCCCCAGGCCGGCTGGGGGATGGGATCCAGCCGCCCCTCCCCCCGGGAAGGCAGCCCTGCTCAGGCCTTGCAGTAAATTTGCTCTAATTACAGCCTCCAGCAGTGGGAAACCTCACTTAGAGGAAAGGCTCCTCTGGGGTGGGGGTGGGGGCGCTTCCCAGCTTTCCCAGGCAGGCTCTGTTGTCTGAGGCCTCCGCTTCCCCTGTCGCTGGGAGGCCCCTTATTCCTCTCCCCCCTCCAGCTTTGCTTCTCTCCCCCCCTTTAATTCTCCTGTCCTTTGAGGCCGGGATTTGGGAACAATGCCTTCCCTGCTCCTTGCCCCCCGGCTGGAGCCGCAGGCAAACAATCGGGGTCGCTTGCTGCCAGGGGCCGGGCCGAGGGGCTCAGCCCAGCAGCACCTGCCCCGGGCTGGTGGGGGGACGGTGCTGATTGTGGCTCAGGGACATGCCTGGTGTGGTAACTGGTGCCTGTGTTTCCTTGGGGATGCCAGGTCTTGATCCCTTCGGGTTTGGGGAGGCCCAGGAAGCTCTGCACAAATGTGTCAGAGGATGCTCATGGCAATGGCAATAATCTGATCCGGAGCTCTCTTCTCTTTGCAGGTGGATGATGCGATGCTGATGTTTGACAAGACAACCAATCGACACCGAGGTGAGAGCGGCCTTCTGGCCGTAGGAGAGGGAACTGTGGAGGGTTTGCCTTCTGCCTTGTGTAGGGAGGGGTTAGTATCCCAGCAGCAGGGCATGCGGGTCGCAGCTGCTCTTTATCTTGCCTCCAGTCACCCCATCCTTCTGCATCTGCATCCTTTACCAGCGTCCCTTGCAGCACAGAGAGCTTTTGTCCAGTGCGTTTCCTGTGCTGTAAACTCGCCGAGTTGCAGATATGTGAGAGGAGGCGGCCCCCTCCCCTGCCCACTTACCTCCATGGCTCCAGCCCGCAGTGTGTGTCTTACCTTGTCCTGAGTAATCTGAGCTCCAGGAAAGCTGACACGGGAGCCTGAAGAGTGCCTGCCTCTCGCCCCTTCCTCGGCTCGGAGCCCGCTTGTGCTCCCAGGTCACCTTTTCTTACCCGAGTCTTGCTGGTGGAGTTTGGTTACCAGATGGGAGCAAGGCTGTAATACTTGCGCTCTCCAGACCCAGCCCACCCATGGGCGTCCCTGCCTCCTGCTGAGCCTTCATACCCACCGCCCCTGCCTGTGGCAGGGCTCCGCACCAGCAAGCATTGCAACGGCTCAAAAGATTTACTGGCAACAACTTAGCCTGCAAACTTAGCTTCCCTCTCTTCCAAATGAGGGCCAGTAACAGCCCTGTGCTGGGCCACTCTCATGTCTGTGTTGTTGGAAGCTCTTCCAAGCACCTCTGCTCCAGAGCAGCGAGGGAACGCTCCCTTCTGCTCTCACCACTCTGTGTGCCCTTCAGATTTTACTCTTTTCTAAAGCTATTAAATCTATCCTGGTTGCCTGGCCTAGGATGCTGTTCCAGCCTCGCCTGAAAGGGAAGAAGTGTTCACCTCTGTCCTTCCATGGATGTCTCTCAGTCACTAAGTCAATTAAAGAGTTGTTGGGTGTTTCAGAAGGAGAGCGAGCTGCTAGCCACCTTGTTGGCAGAGTGGGACTCTGCCCAGGGCGCAGCAGGCCTGGTGGGGGTCAGGTGGGGCTCAGGACTGGTTTTGGAATTGGGATTTTGCTCTTGAATTCCATAGTTCCTCTGCTCATGGTTTTTGAGGTGAATGGTGTCAAACTGCTTGGGCACAGACAGCTGGAGCAGTTTATGGAGAAGGCTTATGGCAGTATGGAGAAAAAGTGGGGTTCTGGGCAGTGACTCCCTGCCTGGTTTTAGGAGTTATTTTAAAGCACTGTGGAATTGGCCAGTGCTGGAAAGCGGAAAGCTTTGCTTAATCCCAGCTTGCTTGTAAGGCAAGCTTAAAGACATCCTCCCACCTGCCTCAGTTTTCCGGAAGCACTTGCAATCAGCTGAGAGGAGTTTAGTCTGCCCACCCGAGCTGGTCTTTGCCAAAACTGTCAGCAAAGGGGTTGGTGAGAGAAAGAGGTGTGAGCGTGGGCTAGGGGCCAGGAACATCCTGTCCTGTCTTACCCCAGATTCTAACCTTACTTTGGTGAAACTTTGCAAATCACTCTGCTCCTGTCTATCTGTTTTGCTCTGTGCAAGTGCATTGCTGATACATGCCTGCTTGTAGGCAGCTTTATCACTGGTGACTGAGGAGGAAACGTGCAGAGTCTTACTGCTGGTGGGGTGCATTTAGCCAGGATGGTGATGTCCTGGCAAGCAGCTGTTCATTTCTCCACCGACTCTCTTTGTGTGAGTGGCTGCTGGGATCCTCCCCAGCATTATCAGCCATGTGGTTTGCCTTGCAAATAGGAAAGTTTAAAAGAAACCAAAACAAAACTTGGTTTTTAGAGTAATTGGGTTCAGAAAGAGGGGGAAGTAGGGAAGTACAGGATGAAGAGGAAAGGGGAATCTGTCAGGGGAAAGTCCAGTTTGTGTGTGTAAAAGCAAGATTTGCTGGAGAGGGAAAATGAGTGACAGCTGTTTTAGAAAGGGCTGATTGTACCATCCTTCTGCCAATAAAAGGATGTGGGTAGCAGGTGCAAGCTGCACAGAGCTCTGACCTGATCGAGGAGTTTTGCCTTTTCTTCAGGGTTTGGGTTTGTCACATTTGAAAGCGAAGACATTGTGGAAAAAGTGTGTGAAATCCACTTCCATGAGATCAACAACAAAATGGTGAGTGTCTGGGGCAGAGCCCTGGGGAGAAGGAATACAGGGGAAAGCATGGGGCAGAGCCCTGGGGAGAAGGAATACAGGGGATAGCATGGGGCAGAGCCCTGGGGAGAAGGAATACAGGGGACAGCATGGGGCAGAGACCTGGGGAGAAGGAATACAGGGGACAGCATGGGGCAGAGACCTGGGGAGAAGGAATACAGGGGATAGCATGGGGCAGAGGCACAGGGGCAGGGTGGGAGGCACTTGGGTCCCAACATGCTTTCCTCTGCAGCAGAGAATTGGATTGAGTCTTTCCCCCAAAATCACAGCAGCCAGTCTGGGAAAGAAACATGCAGTGTGGAGGTGAACTGAGCTTTCCTGGAGAAGAGCTAACTGTAACAAGGAATTGTTACATGAAACCTCCTGGTGGCCTGGGAGAGGGCAGGCTTTACCTTTATTCAGAGACAAGGAAAATTCAACTTTGAGGCCCTGGTGCAGCACCAGGCAGAGCATGGAGGGAGGAGAAAAGCAGCGTTTGAGCTGCCTGTTGCCTCTCATGGCTGCGGGGCGAGGGGGAAGGCTGGCAGTGTGCAGGCCAGAGGCAGGGGTACAAGGGAAGGCTGGCATGACAGGCTGGTGGAGGTGGGCAGTGCTGGGGAGTGCCGGCCTGCAGCCGGGGCGCTGCCTGTGCTCTGTGCCACTGCTCAGTGCTGGTGGCACCAGGGCCTGATCCCTGATCCTTATGTTCTTGTGGCAGGTGGAGTGTAAAAAAGCCCAGCCAAAGGAGGTGATGTCCCCAACGGGCTCGGCACGAGGGCGGTCCCGAGTCATGCCTTACGGGATGGATGCCTTCATGCTTGGGATCGGCATGCTGGGTAAGCCCAAGGACGGATCCCTCCCCAGCTCCCGGGCGTGCCTGGCAGCAGCTTAGAGGTTTTATTCCGAGGGCGGGCAGGGCGGCCGAGGGCAGCTCTCCCTGGTGCAAGGCCGGGGACGCTGGGAGGGCGCCGAGACCTGTTTGCGATCACAACTTGCCCTCTGGTGGCACCTGGAAAAACTGCAAACTTGTCACTGCCGCCCTGCGACAGCCGTGTGCTGGGCAGCTCCGGCCCTCCTCAAGTCGGTTCCCGAGTGCCACAGCATATAAACGGTCAGTCTTCAGTGCTGCCTCGGCGTGACAATGTAGCTGAACCGGGTGTGGAGCAATCTGTGCCCAGGCATCTTCCTCCCACACTTCTACAGGCTTTCTGATGAATTAGCTGATTACAGAGCCTCTGAGCTTCCACTTGAAACAGTGGTCTGTATAAATGTCCTTGCTGCCATTTGGAGAGTATAAGACTGTCCTTAAAGTCCATGTTAAACTTGATCTCACGTTCTTTCCCTCTCAGGGACAGCAGGTCCAGTATTGCAAGGAAAAACCATACACTTATTGTGGGACTGTCTTGTAAGGAGAAACCCGAGGCAAGCAGGCTGCTGTCATGTCTGTCAAGGGTTATAAGGCAAATGTGTTCTGATAAAAGATTAAAACAAGAAAAAAAGTCCTTTGTAGCCTCCACTTCCAGGTCTACAAACGCTTGTGCCTGGATCTGAGAATCAAGTGTGGCCCTCCCAGTGCGGGTGCTGTCTCTGGTTTCTCTCCCTCCCCACGTTTGTTCTAGCCAGACTTGACCCAACAGCACACTGTTTGCTCAGCATCATTGCTGGTGTTGCTGGGCAAGGTGTACTCAGCCTGGCTCTCCTTGCTAAGCCTGACAAGTAGCAGTTAGTCACTGAACAAAACTCCAACGTTTCTCTAATTTTTCTCCTCCAATGTTTTCACTTGACTTATCGAAGGAAAATAAATCTCCAGCCTGTGGGTTTGAGTTTTGCCTTTTCTAAGTCATCTGAATTTTAAAGCAGGAAGGCTCAAGCTGAGTCACTGGGAAATCCATGTACTCGTGTCTTGGGAGATCTCAAATCAAATATTCATCTCTGAGTCAGTGCCCTGTGTTCTCACAGGCTTGTTCTGTCTGGGTGGTCAGCTTCCTGGGGAATGGCAGGAAGTGTCCTCCTGCCCACTGCCAGGAAGAAACACTCTGTCTGTGTTTGCCAGCACTTCTAGTGCTAAGGCAACTCAGAACTATTCAGCCATTCAGGTCCCTCCACATCCCTGATCTTCTCCTGTTTGGAATCCAGCTGATGCATCAGAAAGCCTTGCTCTGCAGAGCTGTGAGTTACTGAGAAGGAAAACTCCATATCCTTACATGCTTGAAGTGAGAGAAAAATTAGGTGAGCCTGCTAAAACTCTTCTGCAGGCTTGCATGTGTGCAGACTCTGCACAGCAGTTTCCTGGGTTTCTGTTACAAGCCCTATTCATGTGTTCGAACACTAATGGTCACGCTGCTCCTGAGCAGCCAGGCACTGAGGACGTGGAGCTTGCAGTAACAGAGGCCTTTTCTCTTCCCCCAGGTTATCCAGGCTTCCAAGCTGCCACCTATGCAAGTCGAAGTTACACTGGCATTGCACCTGGCTACACTTACCAGTTCCCTGGTGAGTGGTGCTCTCTGTTTGGTTTTTTGGTCTGCCTTCAGGTGATGGGTGTCCCTGGCATGATCCGTGACCCAGGCTCTGCCCCTTTCACCCTTTCCCCTGTTTGGTCTTTCTTTAAATTGGAGACGGATGTGGAAGGGGGAGGAATGAAGCCCTGGAATAGGTGGGAACAGCCTGTCCTTCATTAGGATTATTCTTGCACTCCAGTGGCAGGAAAAGCCCAAGGCTGCTCAGTGATGCCCTTTGTGCTAGCCTCCTCTGTAGGGCTGCTGCTGTGACACAGAAGGGCCCCTGCAGCTCTGCCTGTCTTGCTGCCTTTGTGTGTGTTTGTCTCTCTTTACCAGAGTTGCCACCGCTCTGAAAGTAGCGTGGGGGTTTAAAATGTGGCTTTCCATGGGCCAGGGAACTCCTGGGCACCTGAAATGCAGGTGCCTGCAACACTACAGCTGCGTTCTGAACAGCGCCTGGACCACTTGTGGCCTCCAGAAAAGGTCTGCTGGGGTGGTGGGCTGCAGATCCCCTGCAAACTGGGCAGTTTCAAGCTCCCAGTCCCACCATGTGCTCAGAACGTGGACTCTGCGATCAATGGCTGGAGCCTGCTGTGCTGCAGCTGCTCAGTTTTCTGGGGCCTCTTCTCCCTCCTGTTCTCTGTGAGGCAGGGGAATGAGGCAGAGCACAGTTGGAGAAAAGGCTGTCTTGCTATTTTCTGGAGAAGTGGCAACTCCAAGCATCCCTTCCTTACTCCATTCCTCAGTGTGATGGTTTACATATGAAGTCTTGTTGTTAGGGGCTGGGAGTGGGGAGTTTCCTCTTCGCCTGAGGCAAGCCCAGGCTGACTGTGGCTGAAAGCTGCTGTTGCCTCCTGGCTGTCTGGAAGCTCTGTGTGACTCCAGCTTACGGGTCTCAGCTGTGGTGGCTTCAAGCACCTCATTGTACCCCCATGCCCACGTGAGTGTGGCATGTACTGAGCACCCACTGGCATTGCAGCTGAGAGGTCAGATTGGATGGGTGCCTCACAGAGCGGTGCTCCAGGGCGGACCTGAGGCTGCACAGTGAAGCTTGCACTTGCCCTGCCTTGCCCAGATTTATTCAGAGGATAAATGGATACTTTTGGTCTCCAGGGCAGGAATCCAGCACCTTTCAGCACCAGTTATAAACGAGTTTAAAGAAGACCCTGGTCTGGCTGCAGGCTGCTCCCCCAGCAGGCCCTGGCTGCTGTCTCTCTGCGGGGTCTCCCTCGGGGCATTTGATGAGTTCCTAAGCTGTCTTGCATTTCGTTTTTAGAGTTCCGTGTAGAGCGGACCCCTCTCCCGAGTGCCCCCGTCCTCCCTGAGCTCACAGGTCAGTCCCACTCATTTCCTACACTCACAAGCTGTAAGGGGAGAAGGGGGCTTTGGGCTGTTCCAGTGGTGTCCTGCTCCACAGCCTGGTGCAGTTAGACTGGAAGCGTTCCTTATTTCCTCTACCATCTGTACGAGCTCCATCCAAAGCTGGGGCTGGAAAGATGGGAGGCAATCAGAGCCATGTGTATTGCCTCTGAGAAGGGCAGTGCAGGTCATACCAAATGAAGGCATGTAATCCTTCAGTGGTGTTTCCTGCTGCTTGCCTTGTGTTTAGCTCTTTGCCCCAGGCTGGGTGTAAACCAGATATGGAAAACTGCAGAGAGCAGGGCAACTTCTCAAAGGTCTACAAGTGACCTCAACCTGAGCTGCTGCAAGGAGGAGATGTGGAGTGCTGGGAGGCGGGAGAGGGTGTGGGGGCACTCCTGGTTACTCTAATCCCATTTCCCTGTGCAGGAGGGGCTGCAGGGAATGCTCTCCCCACTCCAAGTGGTGCAGCTCTCCAGCTACTTACACACAGGCTTCCTAGGCTGAAGCAAGCATGGTGGGACAGCACGCTAAAGTCCCGTAGAGAACTCATAGAGAACTGAAATGAGATGAGGGCAGAGGACCATTCTCCAGAGACTAGTCCTGGCTCAGTGTCCTCGCAGTGCAAATACCCTCTGGATCTTCATCCCCTGGGTTGTGTGCAGTGTGTTCTCTCTAGGTGATGCTCCTTCTGTCTACTCTCCCTTCCATGGCCATGTTTTCCCCAGCTCTGTTGTGTCCATGGTTTCTGTCGTAGAAAAGCAGCTTTCTGTAGCACCCCGCTCCCTGTGTGCCATTTCATTTCCATGGTGTTCCTCCTCCCCAATGCTTCCTTGCCTCCACCTGTTTCAGGGTTTGAATCTCTGCAATGGGGGTAGGGGAAAGCTTCCTGGGAAGCTCTCCTGGAATTATCAGTAGAAACAGGCTTGAAAGGGGATTTCTGTGGCACAGAACCATCTTGATCCTCAGGGAGTCTCTGTTCCTGAAGATGCTGAGCTTGGCAGCCACCAGTGAACGAACTGCCCCGAGAGAGGTAGGGGGACACCAAATCCTAGCTCCCTCTTAATAAAACACCTTGACACCATGTACGCAACTGCACCAACACCTGGCCCCTGCCTCTGAGCCTGTTGCTTGCTAAGCAAAGGAGATGCAGGTCCGGTGTGTATTTCCATGTGTGCTTTTTCAGCAAAACCCATCAAATTTGTAGAGAATACTTGGCAAAAGTGCTTTTCCCCTGCGAGGTCTGCCCCTGGGTGCACTGTGCCTTTTCCTAGCAGAGGGCCTGGCTGTCACCGGCGGCATGGTGCACCAGGGCTCGGTACAACAAGAAGTTATTAATGCTGCAGTACTGGCTGGGTGCCACGTTAGCTTACAGTCCTGAGTGTCTCACTGAAGTACCAGCTGGGGATCGTGGCATTCTTCCCTTCCCGTTACGCTTACCTACTGTTAAACAGCCCCTGTGCAGCCGCTTGGCTGGGCCGAGAGCTGCGGTTCCCATGTATAGGCTGGAGTTGGTCCCATGAAGGGCAGGGCCCCTTGGTGCCTACAAAGGCCCAGCGAGCTGTGCAGTGCTCGAGGGCCCTTGTGCCTTCAAGTGGATGCGTGTGCGAAAATGGGCTGCGCTTTGTGGGCTTGGCAAGTGGAGCTGAGAAGAGGGGATGGCACAAGCAGGGATGATTGCTCCAGCACACAGGGAGCTAACGTGCAGGTGCTTTGTCATCGCACCACAACTCTGGCATCTCAGTACATAGACTGCAAAAGCAAGAAGGGGGATTTTTTTCCTGGAAAAAGAACTGGAGGAGGCTTTTTGAGAAGACCTGGCCTCTGTTCTCAGTAAAACCACGTTGTTTGGTTGGGTGCTAGGGACTTGAAGCAGTGATGGGGCAGGAGGGTGGCTGCCAGCACCCTTTCCTCCCCGGAACAGCATCTTTGGGGGTGATATGAAGCAGCAACATGCTGACGTTGGCCCAGGGTCTGTAATGAGCGGCTAACCCAGATATAAGCCTCATATGACGTTTGCTTGAAACAGGCTGGTGCCTGCTACTAAATATTCTCTTATAAGCTAGTCTGGGTTTCAGCCTTAACGTGATTGATTTGTTCTGACCTCTTTTTATGGTGCTCTAAACAGAATCACAGTGAATTTCACATTCAAGCATGAAATGCTGACCCAGTCATTTTAAGGGCAAAGAGAAACATACTGGCTAGGTGCCTCCTGCCCCGAGGGTTGGACGCCTGTGGCAGTAGAGTTGAGAATTGGAAACACTACATATATATTAAGACTTAGTGTTTTAATTAAGCTATTTCTAGTTCCTGTTCCCTAGGTATGTGTTTCCTGCTCTTCTAATAAATGGCAAGGGGTTGAGCAATTCAGGAGCAAAACTCAGAGTAGGGAGGACGGTGCATCTTGAGCAGAGTGGAGAAATGGAGAAAGAGGCTATTAAACTGTTATTCAAGGATAGTACCAAGGGAGAGAGAGGAGGGGCTGAGCCTTGTGATGCTGAGCTGCCAGCTGCTGCGTTTCTCCACATTTACAGCCAAAATCTGGATCTGCAGCTTTAGTTTAACTGCATCCTGCAAGTTAAGTAGCGACAGGATACATCCAAAACTGCCCACTTCTGATTCAGCTTTTCCATGTTGCGCTCCAGGGTGCAGGCTTAGCAGAGCCTGGCCAGGGAGTGTCCCCAGACACCCACTATGCAAAGGGATACCAGTAAGTGCAGGGCTGTGCACTCCTCTCTAGTCACCCTTGGATGTCCCGTGATATGTCTGCGTGGGCCTGGTATTTTGCAGCAGGAAATGAAGGCTCCTGTTGAGGAGTTTCCCATGTAGCCCCTGAGATGCCTCTTCCTTCTTTTCCAGCAATCCCCCTCACTGCGTATGGACCAATGGCGGCAGCAGCGGCTGCGGCAGCCGTGGTGCGAGGGACAGGTAACTGCCACTTTCCTCCCCAGTGCGGTGTCCTGTCACTGAGGTTTGCCATGGGCTGTGGGAGGGGGGTGGGACGGGGTTGCAATTTTGGGATATTCACTCTGTAGTTTTGCTGCCTCCTGTAGGTTCCACCCCCAGTCGCACCGGTGGATTTCTGGGCACCACCAGCCCTGGGCCGATGGCAGAGCTTTATGGAGCCGCCAACCAGGACTCGGGGGTCAGCAGTTACATCAGCGCTGCCAGTCCAGCCCCGAGCACCGGCTTCGGCCACAGCCTAGGGGTGAGTGTTCCCTTTCGGGCTCTGCACAGGGGGAGAAAGGTGGAGAGTGGCATGGGCAGGGGAAGGGGCTGCGGCTGCTTGTGGTGATGTGGGTGAGCAGACTCCCTCTCAGCCCACAGCCTGCTTTTTGGTTAAGAAATGCCACCTGCTGCAGCATCCATGCCACTGCTGAGTCCCAGAGTGCAGGTGGGTGGTGCAGGATGCTGCCCGCATTCGTGGGCTCTGCTCGCTCTCCCCGACCACCACACAAGGTCCTGATCTCCAGACCTTTCCCTGGTCTGGCTCAGACTTTCCAAGACCCCATCTTGGCTCTGATGCAGTATCCTCTGAGGTGATGAGCTCTTTAGACCTGGCACCTCCAACTGAAACCAGCTTTCACAGAATCACAGAATTGTAGGTGTTGGAAGGGACCTCAAGAGATCAAGTCCAACTTCCCCACCAAAGCAGATTCCTTAGGACAAATTGCACAGATAGGCATCCAGATGGGTCTTGAATATGTCCAGAGATTCCCCAGCATCTGGGCTATGACTGAATTTGTGGTGGTAGTAATTCTCCATTGCTTTTCTTCTGTTTGTTTAAGAGTGGGGTTTTAACTCTTTTCTTCACAGGGTCCCTTGATTGCAACAGCTTTTACCAATGGGTATCACTGAAGCTGGGGACCAAGGAGGCAGGAGGTAAGACAGTTTCGAACAGGACTGGATAACAAGAGAAGTGAAGTTCTGAGCTGGCCCCTGTGCTCAGGCTATCTGCAGGAGCTGTGGATGCCAGTGTGAGGCTCACCAGCCTGACCTAGCCCGCAGGAGCAGTCCTGCAGCCAGCCTGAGGCCCTCTTTGCACCACAGGCTCGGCCCGTTGGGTTCCTACCTTAGGCTCCTCTGGCTGGGAGTGCTGTGGAGAGATCACTTAGTGCCTGGATGCAAAGGGAAAGGAAATAGGAGCACTGGTAGAATGAGGAAAGATCTGCAGGGTTGGCCGGAATTCCAACCCAGTGAAGGGTCCAAGAGACAGGCATTGGTTCACCTGCCTGGCTGGGAAGCCTCTTCCACACGGCTGGTTGTTCTCACTGCTGCTGAGATCCTGTCTCTGGGGAGCAAGGTGTTTCCTCTCCTGCCTGGGAGAAGGGCAGAAGGAAAATCTGAGGCTGATCAGTTGTGTTTCTGGTCATGGGCCTGAGGGGGAACTGGTGGATAGTCTGTTTGATTTGCAAAGGTGGCTAAAAATGAAAATAAACCACCAGGTTTTTTAAACAGAGGACTAAAACTTGTGGGGATCAGTGTCCAGACAGGAGTCTGGGGCAGCCTGGCAGGGCCGCGCTGAGCCGAGTGCTGGAGAAACAGCTGGGCCCTGGAGTGCCCCAGGTCGGGCAGGCAGGCAGGCAGGCTGCGTGGCCTGCGGGGCCTTGTTTCCCAGGCCTGTGTCTTGCCATTAAAGATGGAAGCATCCCCGCGGTGCCCCCAGTCGCTCTGCCAGCGAGGTGCAGGGCGAGAATGCGTTTGGGGTGAGAGGGGGTGCGAGTATTTCAGTCAGAGCACACCGGAAGCAAACCTCGGGAGAGCAGCTGTTGGTTGTTCTAGACTCTGTCCTTTCTCTCCCTGCTGTGTCCTGCAGATTCCCCAGTGACCTAACCGAGGAGAGCGGCTGGAGGATCTGGTGAGCCTCGGGGGATGAGCCAAGGTTACCTTTTTCTTGAATCAAACTGCACACTGCCGGCTGGCTGCCAGGCTCCTGCCGCCCTGCCCTGATCTCTCCCTTTGACCAGACCACACTGGACTGAACCCGAGGAGATCATCTCGCTTTCATACTAACCACCGACGGTTTACGCTTCCCCCCTCCCTGCCCCCAGCCCACCAATTCTTCTTTTATTTATTTTACTAGCTGTTAGTTTTATTTTTTTATTTTATTTTTTTATCTTTTTTTTTTGGGGCTACCCCTTCTTTTTGTTGTTTGCTCTTTCCCGAGCTAGTAGACATATTTTATGAATTGGCTTTGTGATTGTGTTAGGTAGTTTTTATTGAGGAGTATTTTTATTTGGCTTTGAAACTGTTTTGAATATTTTCAACTCTGTTGTTGTTGTCGTCAGTGTTTTTAAAGCACGGTATGTAACAAGAATGCAGTTCTGAAGGGAAGATAGAGACACAGAGAGAGCAAAGGCTGAGAGGAACTGATGTATTTCTATTTTTTTTAAAGAAACTGTTTTTAATTGTTTCTGTTTTGTAAATGTGAGGCTTTGAAAAGTGTGAAACTCCCAAGGATCCGAAAACGTTGGACATCGCTATGGAACAAAACAAATGTATATTTTGCTAAGTGAAAAACACTATCCTTACAGCTGAAAGATTTTTTTTTTTTCCTAGATTTAGTTTTATGTGGGGTTTTCTTTTTCCTCCTGTATAATATGTAAATATCGCGAGCTGAACCTGGCTGCTGCCTGCAGCCTGGCTCCAAGGAGCAGCTCCAAGTCCTGGACTTGGTGCCGCAGTGTGAGCAATACTCTCCAGCAGAATCCTGACAGGACTCCGTTCTTTTTTTGTACACCTTTTACTGTAAGATTTTAAGACCTCTGATGAGATGAAAGGGGGTGGGTGGGGGCAGGGGTGAAACGTACCGGCCATCGGCTGTTTTGCTGAGCGGGTTAAAGCTGCTTCTGATCGCTCAATGTACAGACTCCATCACTGGGCTCCGTAGTGCCAGCGTCTGGTTTGGCTTTAGGTAAAGGGCTTTACAGCCATCGCTTGTCTTGGTTACTCTGAAAGGAATTCACTCTCCAAACACTATCGCTTGTGTCAAGATTTCCTGGGAAAGGGGATCCTCCTCCTCTGGAGGTGAGGGTGTCGGAAGGGGTGTTGGCCAGGGGGAGATTTTGGGTGGTCGTTCTCTGAAGGGCAGGGCGCTGGGTTGGGGAGTCATTAACGGGGGAGAAAAGCATTAGGGTGGTGATTTGGGGGCGGGTTAAGGGCTTCTCAGGGATTATATGACTTCTAGAATTGCAGCTTCCCGTTTGCTTTACTCTGTGTTCCGAAGACTGTGGGAATTTGTCCGTTGTCCTCTGTGTTGGGTGAACTGGTCTCTTCTCCAGACCCTGCCAGGGCTTCCCCTGGTGCAGTCCAGGCCCCTCCTAACAAGCCTGCTGCCAGGGGAAGCCTCTGGCAGGGGTACAGGGGGCAGGTTTGGGTCTGGATTTCAGTGAACCAAAGACCTTGTTAAGAGGGGTGATTAAGCCTTTTATTAAGATGCAGCCAAACTCTTTTCCCAGGGAAATAACAGCTTCATCTTAAGTTTTAAGAATCATTCCCTCTCTTCCCCCAAACTAAGCCCCCTGTAAGGGAGAGGGGTGTTTAGAAAAGGACCAGGAGGGCTACAGTGCCTACAGGGCCCTTCTCTTCCATCCCTGCCCCGTCTGCCGGAGCTTGTCCTGACCTGGGTGATGCGTTTGGAGAGTTCTGTTTAGGTAAGAGGGTACTTAACAGATCAGTACTGAAAACACAAAGCAATAATTTTTGTTACTGAGACAAGAGTCTGTATGTCTGTTTTTTTAAATATTTCCTAATTAAAGAAGAGCTGCATTTTATTGGGTTTATTTTTATTCTATATACTTCAAATTTGGGTCTGCGGACAGCGCTTTCCTCCCTCTTGGTATATGCGCTGAACTGCTTCCGTGCCCCCTCCAGACATCCAAGGCCAGCTGTGCTGCTGCTGGGCTGTGATTCACTCTCTGGCCAGTGCTGCCACTGCCTGGAGGCTGGGGCTCCGGTTTCAGGGTGGGCATTTTTTTAAAAAAAAAGAAATAAAGCTGTGTTTTTAAGCCAGTAAGTTATTACACTCCAATGTTCTCTCCACACCTGTAACCCTTTTTCCAGATTTCAGTTTTAAATTCCTAATAAATTATTTGAAAACTGTCCTTTTCTGTCTTTATTTGGGGGGTGGGAGATTTTCAAATGGAGAAGGTTTCAGGTGAACTTGGACCTGGCAGGAGCTGCATCCTGCCATTAGGATAAAAGCCCCAAGCAGGGCTCTGTCTCTGTGTTCTCCTAGGCTTTGGCAGTGGCCCAGTTTATAATGTGAGGCAGATCTGGTTTTAATGGAGATCATGTCCCTTCTCTAGGTTACAGAGGTTTTGTACAGGTATTTGTAGGTTCAAGAAAGGAGGAGATAGTGTGGTGCTTAAAGTTTGGCTCAGCTGCTCTGGATTCAGTGACTGGTGGACCATGGAGGCTAGATCTAACAAAGTGAAATAGGAAGGGAAGAAAAGTTCTTATTAGACAAGAAAGGTGAATTCTAACTGAAATGGTAGGGAGCCCTGTACAGCAGGTCTTTAATTATAGAGAATTCTTACAACTAATCTACAGCTCAAACCTGTAGGTGTAGGAACCAGTTGTAATGTCCTCACAAGCACACTGGGGACCAGCAGCTTTGTGTGCAGCACAGGTTGGGGGAAACCCAAAATAGCATTGGTGGAAAATTCTTTACCCTGCTGGGATTTTTCTCATGAGGCACTCCTGTAATGCTCATGTGCTCGCTTTCCCACACCTGGTGATCCTCTTGTTGAATTAAAATGTATGAAATCCAAGATAATGACAGTATCTTTGATTTGTGACTAAAAAAGGCCAGTTTATTGGAAGTTTTCCTGGCAATGTCAGTAACAGATACTGAGAAGTGAGGAAAAGGAAGCTGCAGAGTCTTAAGGTTTGTGGGTAAGAGAGCAGAGAAATAATTTAAGAAAGAGTAAAGGTGGCCAAATTAGCAAAAGGCAAAAGAAAATGCTTAAATGGACAGTGAAGGGGAAGTCATCAGATTGTTCTGTGGGCAAAAGATTAAATTCTTTTTTCTGAACTAGCTGCAGTACAGACTGTCCTTTACATCAGCCTTTAATGTTTGCTCAGTGTTCTTACTCTTAGGACATGAGAACCTTGAATCTGTAACACGGTGCCTGTTTGGCTTTAGAGTGGGGAATCCCACAGAATCTGCTCAGAAAAGTGGGAGTGTTTCTGGCTGGTCATCAGCATGCCTTCCTTTAGCTAGATGTGTCAACATCCTATGGACAGGAGGGGCACCCTGGCATAGTTTCAGCCACTGTGAGGGGGAAGGGGTCCTCATCATCCCTTACACAAACACGTGTCTGAACCTACTGAAGTGAGCTGAGCCCTGAGCTTCCTGAGTAAGCGCTCTGGTGTGTTAGGCTGTAGTGGAAAGCAGGCTTTGCCTCTTCCCCTGCCCTTAAAAACTGAAGGCTTGCTTTGTGCTTTGGAATTAAGTACAGACTGTAAATACCAAGTTAGCAGTCCAGGATCTGTATCTTGAGTGTGTAAAAATGCCAGACCCATAGCCCTGACAGCATTAGAGCCTCTGTGGTAGGATCATGAGTGCTGTGTTTTGGACTTAACCCCCCCATCTGACTCTGGGAAGCTTTTTCTCACCCATTTTTTGAATATTATTTCAGGGGTCCCAATTCACCTTGGCATAGAGAACAAAAGGTGTAACTGGTTCTGCTTTGGTGCTGGAGAAAGAGAAACTGCTGTCTCAGCTACTGAAGTATGCTGTGTATGTCAAAGCGTCCCGGTCATTTCCAGTGTAACTCTCTTAAGGTCATGTGAAAAAGACACTATTCCTTGTTGAAGCCAGACACAGAGGCTTTCTAGGTTGCTCATGACTAGTAGCACCTATTCCTCCTATATGGTTTTAAAGTAAAAAACAGCTTTTTTCCTTTTTTTTCCAGCTCATGCCAAACAGCCATTTGGGAAGAGAGGATGACCTGTACCTTTTTCTCTGAATTATGCCAGGGAAACCCATGGAGAGACACAGGTTTAATGAGAAGTGGCATACCACAAAAAAGGGATGCAAGTATTAGTAGGATGGGTTTTGGTGTGCCAGCAGTTTCCAACGTAACTACCATGCTGCTACTATTTTTTTAATAGAGAGCCCTTAAAAACATCCAGATCTTTCAGGCTGGCTTCTAACAGTGGCATTAAAAGAATTTAACAGCAAAAATCTGGAGAGCAAATACTTGCATTCCTAGCTTTCAGAGATTTAGCTGAACTGGCCTTCAACTGGTCGTGTCCCAACCTCCGATGGAAGAATTTAGTAACATAAATACTGGTGTGCTTATCTCATACCCATGTCAAGGCGAGCTGCTTGTATAAAAGGCTGCATTTCCTTTAGCACTCTGTCAAGTCCACAGAGAATGAAGTCCCTGGCCCTGCTTTTCCTGCTGTCTGGTGTGTAGGCAGTACCCCATCCCAGCGCTCACTGGACCGGTAACCCTGTGCCTAGCTCTAACCTCTGTATCTCTCCTCAGTGGGTGCAGCCAGCGCTGCTGTCTCACCCCGGGCCGTGTGGCAGCTGCGTGACATGATCAGGTGCACCATCCCAGGCAGCCATCCTCTGCTGGAATTTGCAGACTACGGCTGCTACTGCGGCTTGGGAGGCAGCGGGACACCAGTGGATGAGCTGGACAGGTTTGCAAGACTCTGCTTTCACAAACCTCTTTCCTTGGCTCTGCTTTCACAGTTCCACATGTCAGCTTCATCTCAGCTGGCCTCACCTACAAATGTTGACAAAACTCTCCAGCTGCTGTGAATGAATCTTTCTCTCAAAGTCTGGTTCAAGGAAAAAAGGTTGTGTAGTATCACACCTTGATGTCTTGTCACTAAGATAAAATATAATCCAAATAACTTTATTTTCTCTTCTGTGGCACTTCAGGCTGCTCTCATTCCAGCATTTTTGTTTTGCAGCAGTGCTGTGCCAGCAGCCCAGACCCAGCTCTGAGCATGCACTGTCCAGTGCTTGACCATCAACATGTGCAGGGCTGAGCTGCAAAATGCTAAGAAGTGGCTTGGGCAGTTTAGAGATCCCACTCAAGATTGATAGCCAAGGCGTGGTGAATTGTGTCAGCTCTTATCTCTTCTGTTGCCAGGCACTGATGGGGAGCGTAGGGTAAATTCTCTGTTGCTTCCCTGCTGCCCAACAGAGAACTTTGTGGAGATGCTCCAGGAAGCACAGGTGTACCAGGCACCTCTTGGACCATTAGCTGGCGGAGCTGTATCCTTCTGAGTCTCTCATGTTTGTCCTCTTATCTCTGGGTACCATTTTTTTGCAGTGCAGTGCCATGCTGAAGCAATACCAGCATATTTGTGTGTCTTACAGGTCAGCTGAGATTGCATTTCTGGTATTTTTTGACCTTTTCCTCCCTTTTTGCCAGGTGCTGTCAAGCACATGATCACTGCTACTCGCAAGCGAAGAAACTAGAATCATGCAGATTCCTTGTGGACAACCCCTACACAGAGTCATACAGCTTCAGCTGCTCCAGCGGGCAGATCACATGTAACAGTACGTCCAGCTCCATGTCACTCTGCTTCAAACGTCACCCCAGTCTCCCCCCTTCTGAAGGAAGGGGGCTGCATTACGCTGCAGGCTTCTGTGGCAGGAAGGCACAGCTCCAGGCCCTGCTCGGGGCTGGCTGTTAGAAACAGGGTTGCCTCACGGACACCGGAGTGTATATTCTCCATATACCACACAATGTGTATGGAGATACGGCTTTGCAGGAGGTAGGGGAGCACGTCCCCTCTTTGGGGTAACTGCGTCTCCGTGGCGCTTCTGGGGAGCCGCTTTAGTGGCGGCATTGCAGTGAGCAGCGCGCTCACGCAGGGGCCGGCGCAGCTTCTGCCCGGCATCACTCACGGAACGGTGGAGCTCGTACAGGGCTCCCAGCGGAGAGGCTGGCAAACAGAAAGGGAAGGAGGGAGGGAAGGAGATCGCCTGCCCGGAGCACACCGCTCTGGGGCTAGAGGGGAGGCGGGGAGAGGCACATACACCCCAAAAGCCGGCGGCAGTGCGCTGCCCCGGCGGCACAACGCCTGCCCGAGGCTCTGCCGCGCCTGACGGGCTCCCACTCTCCCCTCCAGGCAAAAACAACGAGTGCGAGATGTTCATCTGCAACTGCGACCGCACCGCGGCCATGTGCTTCGCCAAGGCG
>VZTU01003028.1:11279-30203 GCA_013400835.1 Zapornia atra | reverse complement strand
ATTCTATGATTCTATGAGCTGGGAGCTGCTTTGGCAGGGGGGTTGGACCCCATGAGCTCTCGAGGTCCCTTCCAACCCCTGTGATCCTGTGATTCTGCATGCCCCGATACAAGGAACTGCACTACATACACCGTGTGTACAACACCAACCATCTCCTGTAGCCCATCAAGCTGTAGCTTGGGCCTGGCCAACCCTGCCAGACATGGAGAAGTCTGTGATGTACAGAGATTCTGCAAAGCCAGTCACTCTGCTCTGCAGGTATCAGCTGAAACAACCAGCTATTAAAGAGAGCACTCCCCAAACTCTGCTGTGTGTAGGGTCTGCATGGCTGGGCCTGCTGGTGGGATGCTAAGGTTCTTGCTGTTGGCATGGGAATGGGGATTCATATATGTCTCTCAGGTCACCCTCTCTTTCCCTGGTTTGTTGTGGAGAGTGGTTCTTGAAAGACAGAGACAGCATGGAGATCTGAACAAGTCTCAGAATACTTTTTTTCATTATGATTTTGGGAGACCAGTGAGTTTATTGAGGACTAAAAGACCAAAACTTTACCCAGCCTGTCTCAAATCTTTTTAGTGACTTTCTGGACTTAAGTTGAGACTGCTCCTGTCTGCTAAAACATGCCTGGCAGAGTTTGCTCCCTGAGCCAGACACTGTTTTGCCACCTGGAGAGAAAAAAAAAAGCAGGTTCAATGCCACTGTCTACAAATACAGTCTTTCTGCTGGGGCTGTTTGTACAGTGGTGATTTGCAGTGTGGTGGAGAGTGTGCAATTTATCCTGACTTGACAGATGGGAGAATTCAGAGAACTGAATCCAGGTGGAGAGTGTTCCAAGTGAGTGGGGAGAAGTGGTGGCTGCAACAGCATGTACAAGGACAGGTCTTGAACCTGACTTCCTACATGTGAGGGCTTGCTGAGCAAACGCTTAGATGCTCAACTGCCAGTGCCCTGTGGAGCTGAACTGCATGCTGCTGTTTAGAAAGAACCTAGATGTTCTGTTGATTTAATTGCTCTGTCATGCATCCTTACCTCCTTGAACTGCTGCTGTCTCCTGGCAGTGAGGAGGAGCTGAGTTCCCAGTTGGTCTTTTGCTATTTGCTCCCTGCTGAGTTCCCCTCTGCATGGGGGAGGTGGGTAAAAGGAGTCTGAGAGCAGCTTCTGCTCCCTTCCCCAATCCACCAAGCAGTAGTGTTGCTGTGGTAACTAGCAGGGCAACTGCTGCCGACTCCAGTTCTTCTGCATCCCAGTAGTACACCCCACAAAGGAAGAGCAGGGCTTCCTCTGGCCATTATGGGTAGCTGTATCTCCTTCCCTAATTGATTTACCTGCTAAATGCTGTGTACAAGCACTGTCTTGTTTTCATAGCTGTGAAGCAGTGTACTGTGGGGTTTGCAGTCTTTAGTAGATTACTTCAGCAGAGGGTGAAGTGTAATAGCACAAGTTGGAAAGGCCCTGTGGTGTTACTGGGTTCTGGTCGATGGAGGGTGCTGGTGAGAGGAGTGGTTCAGCCCATACCTTCCTGAAATAAATGGGGACTGGCCCTTTTGGGCAAAGGGAAATTTGGAGCTGTGAAAAGCTGATTGTAGAGGAAAGCTTGTTTTAAATTGGGTGATGGAACATGGAGCTTAATCATACCTTTCTCTGCCCTGCTTGCTGCTCCCAAATGCTTCTTGACACCAGAACTGCCAGTGTGAACTGCAGAAGAGTTCAGGGAAAGCACCAGAAAGATTGCTAGCATTCTGTGTTCCTTTGTTGTGTTTTTTTTTAAGATATTACCCTGATTAACAGTTTCACTGCTGGGTATCATGTCCCTCTTCTTAAAATTTTTTTTAATCATCACCTGAGCAGAACCCACTTGCTGCAGCTTCAAGTTTCTACAGGAGAAACATAATCACTTGCTTTGCAAGACATCTGATTTATCTTCCATTTTGCAGGGCATCACTAAAACTAATTTCCTGGATTTTTGTGGTGGTTTTCCTGAGCTCCATGTTCCATCACCCAACTGAAAACAAGCTTTCCTCTACAATGGGCTTTTCACAGCCCCAAATTCCCCCTTGACTGAAAGGGCCAGTCACCATAAACCTGGCAGAGCTCTAGGAATTGTCTTTGACCCATTTGGCAGTGTGCAAGTCAATAAACAGAGGTGGTTATTCCCCCTCACACTAAGCTGTGAAAATGCAAGCATTTCCTTTCCTCCACTCCAATGCTGTTTTCCCAAGCGACAGAGGGACTCAGTGAGAAGGCAGCCTTAACCCCACTTGTGTGATAGCCTTAATTTCCTGAGGATCCTCCAGCTTTCCTTCCTAGTAAGCACAGCTTCTTTATTCTAATAGGAGGTGCACAGAGAGATGAGTTGCCTCACTGCAGCCACGGTCTGTTCTGTGCACAGGAGTCAATTGTTAAACCCAATTAAGTTCTATTTAGCACTTGGCATGACAGGGGTGGGTATAATCTGATTTTTGTCATATGCCACCTGCTTGAGTAAGAAGCCAAGCATTGCTGCCCTCCCACCAGCAGCAGCTTGTGTCAGACAATGAACTCTGGGGCACAGGTTGACTTGTTGCAGATATTCAGGCTTTAGAATTAAAGTCCAGTTGGATTTTCTTCCTCCTTGGCCCTTGCCAATGTGAAGATGTGGGATCACACTGGAAATCTGGATGGGGCATGTGTCTAACTCTTTCTGTAAGTTTCTTTTTTTTGCAGGAGTCTTCTGATAAAGGAATAGCAGAATGCCCCAGAAATCATAGAATCATAGAATGTTCTGGGTTGGAAGGGACCCCAAGGATCACAGAGCTCCAAACCCCCTGCCACAGGCAGGGCCACCAACCTCCAGGCCTGGAGCTACACAAGATTGCCCAGGGCCCCATCCAACCTGGCCTTGAACACCCCCAGAGATGGGGCATCCACTACTTCTCTGGGCAGCCTGTTCCAGCCCCTCACCACTCTCTCTGGAAAAAACTTCCCCCTAATATCTAATCTAACCCTTCCTTCCTTTAGTTTTAATCCATCCCCCTTGTCCTGCCATTATCTGCCCTTTTAAAAAGTTGAATCCCCTCCTGCTTATAAGCTCCCTTCAGGGACTGGCAGGCTGCAATGAGGTCCCCCCACAGCCTTCTCTTCTTCAGGCTGAGCCAGCCCAGCTCCCTCAGCCTTTTATATTAGCAAAAAGGCACCATTTCTGATTTGCATATGCTGAAGCTGCATATGCTGTCTGGGTCTTGGCAAGGGCAAGCAGCACTTAGGTCACTCACTCCCAACTGCTCTCCTGTAGTGTGTGAAAGTCACAGCTCTGTATCATGAGGGCCACCACCACTAACTGCTTTTTTCCTTTTTCTGTTTTTTTTCTTCTATTTTCAGGCTTAGTAATAGTTCCCTGCTTGTCTAACTGTCCTGGCAGGGGGAGCAGATAGGAATTCCTTACTGCCTGTCTGTGTCCCCTGCATCACTTCCAGTGCCTATCAGGACGTGAGTGCAGAGGTGACAGAGCTCTGTTGGGGACCCCTGCAGGTAGCAAACCTCACAGAACTGATACAATAGGAGGAAGAGGACTAATGGGCTCCTTTGTGGTAGTAAAGCAACTGAAATTCAACAAGAGCAAGTGTAAAGTCTTGCACCTGGGGAGTAATAACCATCTGTATCAGTACAGGCTGGGGGTGACCTGCTGGAGAAGAGCTCTGTGGAGAAGGACCTGGGGGTCCTGGCTGATGACAGGTTGGCTATGAGCCAGCAGTGTGCACTGGGGGCTGAGAGAGACAATGGGATCCTGGGGGGCATCAGGAGGAGTGTGGCCAGCAGGTCTAAGGAGGTGATCCTCCCCCTCTGCTCTGCCCTGGTCAGGCCCCACCTGGAGTGTTGTGTCCAGTTCTGGGCTCCCTGGGATAAAAAAGACAGGGATCTCCTGGAGAGAGCCCAGAGAAGGGCTATGGAGATGATTAGGGGCCTGGAACATCTCCCCTGTGAGGACAGGCTGAGAGAGCTGGGACTGTTCAGCCTGGAGAAAAGAAGACTTAGGGGGGACCTAATTAGTGTTTATAAATATCTTAGGCAGGGGATGCAGGGGGAATTGGCCAGCCCCTTTTCAGTGTCTGTGGGGACAGGACAAGGGGCAATGGCTGTAAACTGGAGCACAGGAAGTTCCCCACCAACATGGGGAAGAACTTTTCCCCAGTGAGGGTGAGGGAGCCCTGGGACAGGCTGCCCAGGGGGTGTGGAGTCTCCTTCTCTGGAGAGATTCCAGCCCCGTCTGGACGCCGCCCTGTGCAATATGAGCTGGGAGCTGCTTTGGCAGGGGGGGTGGACCCCATGAGCTCTCAGGGCCCTTCCAACCCCTGGGATTCTGTATTCCAAGTGCATCATCTACCTCTTTTCTCTAAGGCTCCAACCAAACAAATCAAAGCTAATTAACAGCCTGTGTACCAGAATTTCCTGTCCCCACAGAAAGCATCAGCCAGGAGGAATCTGGCATCTGAAAGATATTCTCACAGTATCTGTCAGTGATGAAAATGGCCAGACCAGTAGGACTGGAGAGGCAAAGTCCTCTATTGTAAATTTACTCTCTCAGCACTATTATCTTTTCTGTAATCTAAAAACAGAACTGCTAAGAATAAGTTACTTCAGCTCACAGAAGCCTTCTACTGAGACACTATAGAGGGTAGCTGGGTGTAGTAATAAGAAACTGACTTCAGGCATTTGTCTTGAGACCCTTCTCATTCCTTTCCCATTGACCCCATACAGCCTCCTAGAACTGTTGTTTTAAGTTGCTGTTTACCTGGGGCAGCCCTAGGGCAGGTTCTGTGAGAGGAAGACTTCATCTGTCCTGCCCAAGCCCCAGGTTTTGAATGAACAGACTGAGGAAACCAGTAAGTTGGCACTGGTTTGAATTTTCTTTTTTCCTTCTCTTCACAGCTGCAAAGACTGGGAAAGGGCAACATCCAGGGCAGCCTCAGGGGGAGAAGCATGCTCAGGAAAGGAGACCTAGTTGCCTTCACTCCAGTGTTTCTGAACCTCTCAAGTTCACCATGCCCAGGGTCTTTGGTCCTTTTCCAGAAGTTATGAATCAGCAGGTTTGTCAGTAGGAGCAATCTGAGTGTGAGTAAGCTGTGCTTACACCACATCCACCAGGCACAGTTCCTCTGGGCCATCCGCAGGCTGTGCTGCCCTCACTGGAGCACAGGGTGGGAAACACCTCTCTCAGGCTGCAGGACTTCATTACAAAGTTTGCTTAGAAACACAGATAAGATTTGCCAGATAGGAATTAGCTTTTATTTGCTTTCAGTAACTCCAACTCCACTTTCAAAAGAGTGGCAAAAAATCTACTGTCAGGCACTCTCAATTCCTCTATCCAAACCTCAGGAGCTTGTCCTAGTAGGAACAGCTGTAAGAAAAAAGGCAGAGCACAAGCTGCTGATTCAGCTAATTTCATGGGAAAAGCCCTGCCTCTGTGCTGTTGTCTGATGTGTACCTTTGCCACCCATAGGTGGGCAGGGCTACGACTGCAAGCCCTCATCTGAAAGACTGGTGGACTGGTCTAACAACAGTGAGCCAAAAAAGGTAGGAGGGAATTGAATCATGTGGTGGATAACTAGACAAGGTAGAAAGGACCTGCACTTCCTAACAGTGACACTGCTCAGGCTCTGTAACACTCTCTGTTAACTTCAGGCAGTAGTACAAAGATTACCATCCTTTTACTTAGCCTTTTAAGAACAATATTTCTCCCCTTTTAAATCTCTCTTCCCCTGCACATTCTGCATAGGCTGAGAGAATCAAGCTGAACACAGGTCAGTTCTTTTACTCAGTTTACTCAGTTTATTGTTTTCCCACAACACAGCTGATTCACATCCTATACTACTCAGCCCTGGAGGATTACTGTAATTCCCTGGTAACTACATCAGTAAGCTGAGAAACACAAACTTCTCAGGATAGGTCTTTGCTAGCTGTCTGCAATGACACAGTTATCTTCTGATAGCTGTTGTCTCTACATTGCATCACCCTGCACAGGGAGTCCTCAAGGAGTGACAGGGGAAGGTGTCAATCAGCATTAGACTGAAGCAGATCTTGCTTTTAGTGTAGGAACTTGAGGCTTTCTCTGTAATTTCTCAGCTGAGTGAACTTACTTCTCAGTGGTATCTTGGGGGACATGAAGAGGTGAAGTGCTCTGATCCTGCTCTAGAAGAAGTCAGGTTTAGTATTGCTGGATTAACTTAGCAGAAAAAAACCCAACTCCTATCTTAACCTCATATACTTGTTGTATAGCTGCTAATTAACATATACTAATAAACTATGCACAGAAGTTTACCATAAGTGTTCATTTACTGTAAATCATTCTCCTAGTGACTTAAAAATATGCAGTGTGATCTGTGGAGGGTCAGGGTAACATGGTTCATCAGTGATGCTGAAGAGACCCCCTGAGTCCTCTCCTACAGGCTCAGCTGCTCAACTGGGAGAAGAGGCAGGGATAGATGTGGGAGGTTTAGTTAGCCATCACATTGCTAGTGCCAAATCCTCACTGAAAATGTTTTCTTGTTTTAGACTTCATGGCAAAGCTCCCACACCTGAAAATGCTGGCTCTTCTGGCAATAAACCTGCAGCCTCTGTTTTTAACACACCTATGTCATGCAAGTTTCAAGATGATGCAGAAGATGACCTGGATAGTGAGAAACCCAGCCACAGTTCCTGTAATAAAGAGTCATAAATGTCTCTTCTTACATGGAAAAAACTATGGGAATAAATGCTCTCTGCAAACTCCATGGCTATGTGTGGAAACTCTTCAGTGGCTTGGTGATTTCTGCAGAAGCTTTGGTTAGCAGGACAGCTGTACTATGCTAAAGATGGAGTGACATCTGTGAGCTTTGTCCTGGTCCTGGCCAGGCCAGAGTCAACCTCCCCAAGCAGCCAGCACAGGTGAGCTGAGTCAGTCTGGGCTGTTTCCACACCACCTGACACCACTTCCCCATAAAAGGGGCTGGCTGGGGAAGGGCAGGGGCTTGTTGCCTCCAGGACAGTCTGAGTGTGGCTGGGATGTTGGGCAGCACCCCGTAATCATCAGGTCAGTAAGGGACTCTGTGTTAGCACTGGGTGGAATTGGCCATTGTTGTTCTGCGTTCAGGGTGATTTTTGTCAGTAACCTGTCCTTACCCCAACCCATGAGGCTCTGTCTGTTTCTCCTCGGGGACTGAGTGGTGTGTGGTGCTCAGCCACTGTCTGAGGCTGAACTACTACACAGCAAATACCTAACTGGCTGGAAAGCAGGATCTATTAAATGAGAGAAGAATGCAGGCAGGGGTCCTGAACTTACCTTGCTTGGCATCTAGGTGAAGCACTCTGACAATAGCCACACCAAACATGGCTAATTCCCCTCTACCTTCTGCAGAAACTGGGTGTCTATCCCTTAGATTTTGTGCTTTACTTGACCCTGTCTGACATGGATTTCAATCAAGAACAAAGTAAAAAAGAACTTTACTTCCCCTGGCCAGTTGTCCTTGCTTTGCTACTTGGCCTTTTGGCAGATGGCTCTGGCAATCTTGTTTCCAACTGCTTGTTACAGTTCTTGTCAAAACAGTAATACAGGACAGGTCTGTGGAGAGGAGGACTGGGGCATTTGAAGACCCCAACAATGACCTCTCTCAGACAGAAGTGGAGTAGTAGATAAATGCAGAAGGTTGGGTCAAAACTGTAGTGTTCTAGTCTGGGCAAGACTGTCCTTTACTCCATAAATGGTTTAATATGCCTTATGCTATCACCCTAAGGATCAACAAAAAATGGTTACCCAGTAGTGATTGATCTCCTGTTAGGAGCATGGAAAATTACATCTATTAATAGCTTGAGATTACCTCCTGAGGGAGACCTCCTGTACAGATTTAATTGTGTTTCTCTCTTAACTCATCAGCTGTTAGTAATTACATCCAGTATTTCTGCAATGGAAAAAAAGAAAAGAATCTAAACTGGCAGCAGAGACTGTACTTAAATAAATCATAGGAGGGAGAGGAAATGATGATGCAAACAGTACCAGTCTTGTAAACAATTTTAATTCACTACTTAGTTATTAATTAAATACTGTCTTCCAAAAATGCAATTCTGGAAAATGTAGCCAGTGCTGGTCAGATTAGCTGACAATAACTTCTCTGGCATCTCAACAAGATGTAACTTTTAAAGGGTTCAGGTAGTAAGCAGTTTAGCTTGTCAACTGTCAGTTGAGAGAAATGCTGACTTCCCCAGCTTGCTAGAAGATGTCAGCCCTATGGTCTGTGCTTTCAAATAATCTCTTAGAAAAGCAGGATTCTGGTTCAGCTTCTATTCTGAATGAATTTTTATTTATTTATTTTTTAAATGACAACTGCAGTTCCTTTAGCCTACTCCACAGCTGCCCACTAGTGGTATTGGATCCTCCAGCATATACCATGACTTTTCCATATCCTCCTCCTATGCTATAGGTACTCAGTCAAAATCCACATCCTTTATTCTTCTCTAGGGACAGTTACAAGAAACTGACTTTGTTCTCAGATATGACTATGCTGTCCCAGTGAACAAGAAGAAAAAGCTCTGTTTACAATAGCCAGGCGAGGCAGAAAAGTACTTCTCTCATCCTCCTCCTCCTGTTTCCTGGTAAGTGGAAATGGCTTCAACGGATGAAACTGGCCAGGTTGACATATGCGAGGCTTGCTGCCCTCTCCTGGCGTCATCGAGGGCCATGCTCACATCTCACAGCTGCCTCTTAAATTGAGGTTTTCCCCTTTTGAGATGAGTCCTTCAGGACTGGAGGGAAGAAGCTGGTTTATGGAGGGAATTGATTGTTTTAAACAGCAGTGTTTTGATTAGGATTAGCTGGCTCAATTCGACCGGGCACACCTTTCAAACTGTCAGCTGCAAAGGCAACACTGTTGATCAGGTCCTTTCAATCTGCAGATGATCCCAGGTAGTTTTCCAATTGTGACAAATGGATCAGAACTCAACACCAACGAGGCTTCTGGCCACTCCTGCCCAAGCTTCTGGGAGCATTAGCACTTAGCATGCTTTGAGCATGGGAAACATCAGAGAATACCAGCTACAGGTGAAAATGTACAGCCATGTTTTGGTGTGCACTGGGGGAACGTGGTTTTAGACAGTGCATCTCAGTCCCCAGATTTGATGGCAACCCATCATCTTACCCTGTAAGGAGACTGACCAGGGAAGGTGCTCACCTTGTTGAAATAATTTGACTTCCATAACTTCTTCAGATCAGCTTGTTGGCTCATGTGCAGCAATCAAAGGCAGCAGCTCACCGCAGCGGGAATTGAGTTTTAAGGATGCAAAGTGATCCAGCCTTGTGGGGCCAATGTTAAGGATGGCGATTGGCAGCTGCTGCTCCCAGGCAGCCAGAGCAAACCTATAGCCAGAGTATACCTGCAGGAATACCAGAAGGCAAAGTTATCACAGCTCAGGCAAGAGAAGACCTACAGAAAGGAGAAAAGAAAGTAGAATCATAGAATTATAGGGGTTGGAAGGGTCCTTGAGAGCTCATGGGGTCCAACCCCCCTGCCAAAGCAGCTCCCAGCTCATATTGCACAGGGCGGCGTCCAGACGGGGCTGGAATCTCTCCAGAGAAGGAGACTCCACACCCCCTGGCCAGCCTGTCCCAGGGCTCCCTCACCCTCACTGGGGAAAAGTTCTTCCCCATGTTGGTGTGGAACTTCCTGTGCTCCAGTTTGCAGCCATTGCCCCTTGTCCTGTCCCCACAGACACTGAAAAGGGGCTGGCCATTTCCCCCTGCATCCCATGCTTAAGATAATTATAGACATTAATTAGGTCCCCCCCTTAGTCGTCTTTTCTCCAGGCTGAACAGTCCCAGCTCACTCAGCCTGTCCTCACAGGGGAGAGGCTCCAGGCCATTCATCATCTCCGTAGCCCTTCTCTGGACTCTCTCCAGGAGATCCCTGTCTTTTTTATCCCAGGGAGCCCAGAACTGGACACAGTACTCCAGGTGGGGCCTGACCAGGGCAGAGCAGAGGGGGAGGATCACCTCCTTAGACCTTCTGGACACACTCCTCTTGATGCATCCCAGGATCCCATTGTCTCTCTCAGCCCCCAGTGCACACTGCTGGCTCATGGCCAACCTGTCATCAACCAGGACCCCCAGGTCCTTCTCCACAGAGCTCTTCTCCAGCAGGTCATCCCCCAAAGTAAAGCAGTTGGTGATGGCAGTGGGAAAAGGGGCTGTATGTACATGCCGAATCAAGGCTGGAAATGCCTTCATTCAGGAACACACATGAAAGAACAGCTTTTAACCTTTGCTAGTGAAGGATTTGCAGATTCACAGAAACTGAAACTTCATAGTACACTGAAGGGAAAAGTCCTTGTCTTGTAGCAAATCTCTGCAGCAGTTTTTATTAGTTATCATAGGTACTTAAATGTTTCTACTTTGATGGTTCTCACATGGCCTGGCTTAGGTAGTACAAGAATGAACCTAAGGCATTTCAATCATTCCTGTACAAAGGATTATAAGCTTAAGAAGTGCAAGACCAAGGAATTTGTCTCCAGTTTGCCAAAGCCAAGAGAATCACAATCAGGCAGTCTTGGGTTTGTCTCAGAGGCATCAGAGAAGGTTTTTTTCAATGTAATAGAATTTGTTCCTGAAAAAAAAAATTCTTATTAAAACTCTATTCCAAAAGCTTCCATGAGTTAACCAAGGGTTTCTACCTTACCTTACAGATAAGAGGCCAATGAAGAAAATGCACTGTGATACAAAGGAGAATCCTCAGCATCAAGCAGAGATATTTCTGGTTTCTTATTGAGAATTTAAATAGGAATTAGAGGTCCTAAAATCTAGTATTTCTCAGTGTGCCATGATGCCTAGAAAGCTGTCAAAGGCTAAAAATAAAATCAAGCAAAAAGTGTGAGGTGATGATCTCTGCAGGACTGAATTCTATCAGGGATCTTGGCTTTATGGGCAACTGCAAACCTACAGTGTACTGATGGAGGAGGCAGCAGGGAGATGTCTGAATGGAGTTATTTATAGCAGCATGAGGTAGACAGGTAACAGAGTGACAGGGAAGCCCAAGCAGGCTAAATGTGAAGCCAGATTCCAGTCACAGTAAAAAAATACAAACCACTGTGAGGCCAAGAATCGTTGCAGGCAGAGTAGCACAGAAATAGGAACAGAGTGCTGGAGGAAGACCCACTTACCTGCATGGAGGATCCTGCCACCAGCATGGAGTCTGATTCTGCCAAGCGCTCGTGCACAAAATCCACCTTCTCGCGGCTCACGGTGTCTCCAAAGAACGTCACGTCAGGCTTCAGGATTCCACCACATTTGTGGCAGGCTGGGACTTGGAAACCACACACTTGCTCATCTGTCAGGAAGACATCCCCATCCGGAGCCACACCGAATGCTTCAGCTTTCCAGGTAGGATTCAGAGCTTCAAAACGCTTCTGAAGCTCAGAGCGCAAGATCTGGTTTCCACAGGCCAGGCAGAAAACCCTGAAATTCACAGCAAAGTCTTAATGGAGAGGCTCATGTCAGCTGAAAATCTGGAGTCTGTAACTTGTTCCTTAGAAGGCCTGGAAGGTCTCTTGTCATTATCCACATATTTTTATCAAATAGTATGGGTCAGGGAGTGGTCTTTCTACCTCTCAGTGTTGCTTTGTAGGAATGTTCTAGAGGAAGCGATCTGAACACTACCATGCATCATAGAATCATAGAATGGCATGGGTTGGAAGGGACCCCAGGGATCACAGAGCTCCAACCCCCCTGCCACAGGCAGGGCCACCAACTTCCAGGCCTGGAGCTACACAGGGTTGCCCAGGGCCCCATCCAACCTGGCCTTGAACACTTCCAGGGACGGGGCATCCACTACTTCTCTGGGCAGCCTGTTCCAGCCCCTCACCACTCTCTGTGTAAAAAACTTCCCCCTAATATCTAATCTAACCCTTCCTTCCTTTAGTTTTAATCCATCCCCCTCGTCCTGCCATTATCTGCTCTTCTAAAAAGTTTAATCCCCTCCTGCTTATAAGCTCCCTTCAGGGACTGGCAGGCTGCAATGAGGTCCCCCCGCAGCCTTCTCCAGGCTGAACAAGCCCAGCTCCCTCAGCCTCTCCTCTATCCCAGTTTAGGCTTTGCTTTCTCATCTGGAAACTTTGGGTGTCACAGCCTCTGCTTCATGTAGTGGCCCCTCCCCAGTCTGCTCATGCTGTGCATTTCTGGCACTATCCACTCTGCTTAGCCCTAAGTAATCCTTGCATCCTCAGGATCCCCTTGTCCTCTTCACCAAGAGGACATTTGCTGTAGCAAGGAAAGGGGAAATTCTGACTGACGCAGGCTCCAAGGGAAATGGTTCAAATAATGCCCCAAAAAGATGGACTGGTGGTCATCTTTCTCAAATAGTGTTCTGAGAACAACACTGTTTTATGACCTTTTCTCCACCCCAGCCCAACACCACCTTTGAGCATGTCATCTCCAGGAGCAGAGCACTGACATTTCGCCTCCTTTCTCAGCAGCTAACGCTGACTGCTTGTCAGTCACCCTGAAGGAGAGACTGGAGGATTGCCCATCCTCCCCCTGCTGACAGGACAAGGGGGATGGATTGAAACTAAAGGAAGGAAGGGTTAGATTAGATATTAGGGGGAAGTTTTTTACAGAAAGAGTGGTGAGGGGCTGGAACAGGCTGCCCAGAGAAGTAGTGGGTGCCCCATCCCTGGAAGTGTTCAAGGCCAGGTTGGCTGGGGCCCTGGGCAACCTTGTGTAGCTCCAGGCCTGGAGGTTGGTGTCCCTGCCTGTGGCAGGGGGGTTGGAGCTCTATGATCCTTGGGGTCCCTTCCAACCCATGCCATTCTCTGACAGCGTACCTGTGCATGCAGCCGTGTAACTCTGTCACGCGCTGGCTCCCGGCTTTGCTGTGAAGGGCGTCCACGTTCTGGGTCACCAGCCAGTGCAGCTTCCCCAGCTTCTCCCAGTCTCTTAGTACCAGGTGTGCTGTGTTTGGCTGGTGGGAAGAGAACTGGGGCCAGCCCACAAAATTCCTTGCCCAGTACCTCTGCCGGACACTGGCGCTATGAATGAACGCAGCATGCTGGATAGGCCGCCTGTTCGTCCGGGTGTAGAGCCCGACACCTTCAGAGCGGTAGTCTGGGATCCCTGATTCAGTTGAGATTCCAGCTCCAGTCATTACAAACAGCTTCTTGGCATTGGAAACGAAGCGTTGCAGCCCCTCTACTTCAGTGGGATCTGGGGGAAGACAGGCTGGCACGAAAGTCAAATCTAGAGATGTTCTGGATACAGAATGAGACCTGAACCGATGGAATCTGATGGCTCTGCCATCTCCAGACAGCTTCCTGGCAGAGAACATGTTCAGCTAAAAGCCAAGAACAGAACACATGGGAGGTGTAAAAGAAAGCAAAGAACATGTCTGTTTTCTTGGCATTCTCTGGAAAATGATGCTGATAAGTATTCTTTGCTCTTTTTTTTTTTTTTTCTTTTTAGTAAAGCAACACAAAGTATTTTGGAAATATTAACTAAAGCCACTGTCCAAGGATAGTGTTCATATGTACCTTTAACAGAGGGCAGTGCTGAGGACTGCTCAAGGTACAGGGACAAAGTTAGCACCCCTGCCTTGCAGGAGTCCTGCTCCTCTGTCCTGGTGTGAAGGACAGCTGCCTAAGAGGGCTTGTGAAGAGCCCGGAGAGACCTGAGCATAGTCTTTCCCAGCTATGTGCAAGACAGCAGAGAAGATGGCAGGAAGGCCAAGCATCCAACCCCAGAGGCGCTGGCTGGTTCCTCCCCATAAGAGATCCTTGTCCTGCTTTCTTTCATTCTGCCTCCTCCAAATCAGTCCTTTCTATCTATCCCCCCTCCCCTCTTTGCACCTGTTCTGGGAAGGCAGAGAACAGCAACGCTGAAATGTTGCTTTTTCAGGACAAAGGCTTGACTGGAGTTACTCCTGGTTTTGTTTTGGGTTTTTTTGATGAAGTCCTGGTACAGAACAGGCCTTGAAATTGGCCTGGAGATGATGAGCAGACTGCCTAAATGCCTCCAGCACGTCCTCCTTTGTGGGTGCCACCTCACCAGAGTCAGCGATGAGGTGCAGAGTCCTGTGTTGCTTCTCCAGATGAACAGGAGGCTTTGCTGAGAGAGAAAGATCACCCAAACATCTGGGGTGTGTGTGTGTCAGAAACAACTGCCTGGCAGGTAGGGGGAGGGGAATCCTCTTTAATGGCAGAGTGGCATGCCCTGTCACACACAGGCAGGATGGCTTTGCTGACAAGTAACCTGGAACTGTCTGCAGGACCTGTTGTGACAGGAGATTGGTCTGGACTTTGATTTTGTTTGGTCCTTCTAGCATGCCATCTCTAGTTCTTTGTCCATTTCACTATTTTAAAACTGGTTTTTTTTCTGGGCCTGTCCATGGGTTTGCATGCAAAGGACAAAAGATTTTGAAGAAAACAGTACTGAGAATTGACTGTCTGGTATTTCTCCCTCCCATCATCTCCTTTGGCAAAAGGGGGCTTGTATGAGATGTAGAGGATGGAGTTTAACCACTGATAAAAGCAGATTACCTCTAAAGAGTTGATTGCAACAGGTCCAGGCCCAGTCACACTTCTGCCCTCCCCATCACGAGTTACTGGGAAGACACCAAAGGGACTGGATCTCACTGGGAGTTCTCAGCCAGCTGCAGCAGATCCCTTTTGGTTGTTCAAGGCAGTGGTGTGAAGGAGGGCTCTGCAGCTTCTTATCTGCCCAACAGTTAAAGCATGTGGGCAGTTTCATAAATGCTGCCTACAGGAAATCTGCAGTGCCTGTGAGGAGTGTGACAGCTCCAGAGAGTCACAGGTATTTGAGCAGTGAGTGTGCTTGTCTAAAAGGCTGGCCCACAGCACTTTGGATAACCTCTGCTTCAGTGCCTGGATGGGCTTTAGACTCATGCCATGTCTGAGTTGCTTTGCCTCAAGTCCCTGGTCCCCTGCAAGTGCTAGTTCTTAGAGTAAATGGAACAAAATTTAAATACATTTAAGGTTTGGGTGTTCAGCTGTAAGTATTGTGATACTAAACTGGTGCTAGTGGCAGAGAGTAGCTTTACCTCAGTTAATCTCTGGTTCTCAAGGCCTTGCTTCATCATCAGTTGAATTACAGGTAAGATTTTACTTCCTCCACAGTCCTGAATTAATTTTTTTTAAATCTAAGCGGTGGATTCTGTTCACAGGGATTTTTGCCTTGTTTCATTGTTTAGCAGGAGCTGTGTTGGACATTCCCTCTGAAAAGGTTTAATTTTCCATATGAATGGACAAAGTCTTGCAATAAACTGTAATTTGCTTTGAGAGTAACTTCTGTCATGGGGCTCCCCAAAGGCTAAGCCAGTTTGACAGTGCTTAAATTGCTTTGACTGATGAAAACTCTCCATTCCTGTCCCTTATCATCAAAAGATCTCTCCAAAGGAAATGAGGGGGAATGAAATGAAGATATAATATGGGATGGCTCCCAGTTCTGGGCTCCCTGGTATAAAAAAGACAGGGATCTCCTGGAGAGAGTCCAGAGAAGGGCTACGGAGATGATGAAGGGCCTGGAGCATCTCCTGTATGAGGACAGGCTGAGTGAGCTGGGACTGTTCAGCCTGGAGAAAAGAAGACTTAGGGGGGACCTAATTAGTGTTTATAAATATCTTAGACATGGGATGCAGGGGGAATTGGCCAGCCCCTTTTCAGTGTCTGTGGGGACAGGACAAGGGGCAATGGCTGTAAACTGGAGCACAGGAAGTGCTGCACCAACATGGGGAAGAACTTTTCCCCAGTGAGGGTGAGGGAGCCCTGGGACAGGCTGCCCAGGGGGTGTGGAGTCTCCTTCTCTGGAGAGATTCCAGCCCCGTCTGGACGCCGCCCTGTGCAATATGAGCTGGGAGCTGCTCTGGCAGGGGGGATGGACCCCATGAGCTCTCAAGGGCCTTTCCAACCCCTGGGATTCTGTGTGATTCTGGCTCAAGAGAGAGAAGGGGATGGTAGGCCCAGCAGCAAAACCAACATACAGCTGAGAGCTGCTGTGAAGCACAGAAGTAGGACAAGTGGAGGAGAGAAACTTAAAAATGACCAAGTGTTTCCTGTGAAATGCAAAGCTGCTTTTAAAATTAAAGTGCTCAGGTTTTAAAAATAGCAACTACTATACATAGCAAGTGAAAGGCTTTAAACATACCTCTTGTGATGCGAGGCTAGAGCTGCTTTCTGACAGGAGGGGATCAGACACGTTTAAGATGGGAGATAAACAGGTTTCTACACACGGTTACAGGCCAGAAATTCACAGGGACACCCACGTCACCGAGTCTCTTCTGCTGTAATAATGATGGGGTGGGCCGGGAGGGGGGCAGCAGCCAAAGGGACATATCTAATGAAATCAGAGTGACAGGGGGAAGAATAATGCTTCAAAACTTACCTTTCATAACAGTGCCGTGCCGGAAGGAAGGGGCTGGCCTGCCGGGACAGGAGTTTGCTGGGAAATGGAGTTCACAAAGACGTTAAGCCCCAAGCACAGAGACTACAGTACCCATGCTGCAAAGAAGCTAGAAGAGTTCCTGGCACCTGGGGAGGTCAGTTTTGAACTCGCTGAAAGCTTGGCAGCCGTGCTCAAGGAGATGGCTAAGAATGAACTCAGATGTGGTTTGATACAAATGCAACTAACTGATGCAATGCATTACAGAGGCTTGTTCATATAAAAGCATGCATTTCCTTCCCACTAACAGGTTTGGGGTTTAAAATGGGACTGAACAAATAACGGAGGAAAAATCCACTGAGGGCTGCTCAAGACACCTCTTCCAGCTCAGGAATTCCCTGAGATGTAAACTGCTGGAGGCTGTGGGTGTATACTGGGCTGGTATGTTTGTCCTGTTTTGACACTCTTCCTTTGGTACTGATGCCTTGGAAAGCTGGAATCAAAACTCACCGGTCTTGGTGCCTGTGAAGCAGGGATCCTTTATGGCAGCGCTGGGCACACAGGGGATCGATGGCTCCTCCCAATGTGTGTGCCCATTAAAGCCAAATTCCTCATATTTATACAGATTAATTGTACATATTCATTATAATTTCTAAGAAAAGGCAGGGTCATACTAATTATTTCCAGGAAGTCATTTACATTAACTCCTCCCAGCTAGAGCATGCTCAGTGACACTCAGGGAGTCTTCTGGTGGTCTCCAGGGATGAAGGCTGGACGTCTTCCTCTCTCTCAGTGCATGTTCTTTATGGGTTTCTCCATGCTTATCTGGGCTCCCAACACCTGCACTGACTAGTTAGTTTTTCACTGAAAACAAGATATATCCTCTGTCTTTTAACTGGTCGTTAGTCTCATTATTTAGGACTCCTCTATCTCCTGCTTCCTCTGGTTTCAAGGCTGTTGCACTATTATGGCTCAGTTTTGTAGCCACTTTCATGAAACAGCTGATGTGATCACAGCCAAATCCTGCTAAAATTCACAACTAATCTGTTCCTAAAAACACATCAGTTCTTACTTCTTTATCTTCAAGGCTGTTACTGTTGCATTGTTATGGTTAAGTTTTGCTCTGCTCTCACAAGCAGCTTACAGAGTTACAGCTTTCTCTTAAACTAGTCTATTCTTAAAACTATGAAAATTCTTCTATTAAATTTGTATTAATTGTCCCTTAAGCTCCACCTATATCAATCTATTCAGCATGATTACTTTTCACTGAATCAGTACATACGCTTGGTCCCAGCAAGGGGGATCTGTCTGATGCTCCTGATGTTTGTAGTTTAACACATTTGAGATGACAGGATAAAGATTTGGGAGGAAGATGCAGGAAGGGCCTGTGGCATCAAGGATGGCAGTCAGGTGTGTTGTGCTGCAGTTGGTGTGGGCAGATAAAACCCAAGAACTCTGCATGGGACAAGCAATTTCAGTGTGGCTTTCAGAGATAGCATGGGTGAAAAAGGAGAGGATGGCTGTTTCTTTGTTCTGGCAGGACATAATCAGACACCCTAAGCCACTTCAGAATTAAATTCTTTCCTACAGAAGGGCTCGTACCAGTCGTGCAGTTCACCAGCCCCTTCCTGAGTTCAGTCTATCATTTGCTTTATCCATCCTTGCTTTGCTGGAGGTGGGTGTCTGACCCAGTGAAACCTGAGAGACTGCAGAAGGGGAACAGAAACCACCTCTCTGCAGGAAGGGAATGAGCTGTGAACCCATCTGTGCAGAACAGCACGGATTACTACCATGTCTCAGCACCCAGTTAGTGGGAGGAATTTGTCCCAGCATCTTCCAATTGATCCAGCAGATCCCCCTTTGTGAGTGCGGAGTGGGCAGGGCTGGCTACTCCTGGTGACTTGAGTCCTTGTGTGAACATGGTCCACCGTGCTTTTGTGGAGCTGACACCAGTTTCCAACCCCAGGGCTGTGCTGACCTGCCTGCTGCCTGCCCTGTGCTCCCTGTCAGGAACCAACGGAGCCTCTCTGATCGTGCAGGTGTCTCGATAACCGTGAGATAAACCATACGACTTGCCTGGAGATAAGGGGTTTGGTTTGTTTAAATGGGCCTTGGGTTTTTGAAGAACAAATAAATAGGAGGTGCAGGCTGCTGCATGGTAGCAGCCTGGCACTAGATGCTCATCTGCCTTACGCACAGTGGGCTCTGAATAAACTGCCTTTCAAACGTGTGCTCCAAATAAAGAGCTTTTGCTAATTAGTTCAATAAATCCCAGAAATATTGAATCACTTTTCCTTGCCTTTTACAGGTACTTCAAAGCCCAGAAGAGCACAAGCCTGGGTAGTAGTTTTGCAGCAGGAGGAAGAAGCACATCCTGCTTGCTCGGGTGGTGCCTGCCCATCCCACCCCATCCCTGCTGCCCGGTGCCCTGCGGTGGTGCAGGGCAGGACCCTCTCTGGCATTCCGTGAGTCTCGGTGACCCTCGGTGCAGGTTTTAAGAGTTGACACGTGGTTTCAGACCTCCGGGTGGTCACTTTGCATCGGTG
>VZTU01003027.1:0-29920 GCA_013400835.1 Zapornia atra | reverse complement strand
GGGGACCTCAGAGCTGGACACAGATATAGCAAATGCAGGATCACAAGTGATGTTGTGGGTCCAGTGGAATACCAGGGACATTGAATGTCTCAGTCATCTGCCAGCAACAGCCAGTCATGCAAATACCTTTTAAACATGCATAAGGTTCATGCTGTTCCTTGGCTCCACCATGGTCAGCATGACTTGAATCGCACTTTACATACCATCATGTGAGCAGCACTCTGCCTACACTGCTGTTGTAGTTTTCTGTGGCTGGGTTCTGATGGAGAAGGGGGGCTGCAGGGGTGGCTGCTGCAAGAAGCAGCCAGAAGGTCTCCGCAGCCCCACAGAGCAAACACCAGCCGTCACAAGGCTGGAGTCATTGCTGACCAAGGCCCAGCCCATCAGCGATGGTCACAGCGCCTCTGGGGATCACATTTAGGAGAAAAAAAACCCACAAGCAGCTGCTTTGTGCCCCCAGAGAAGGGAGTGAGAAGATGTAAGGAACTGTGCAGGCACCAAGGTCAGTGAAGAAGGAACAGGGAGGGGATGAGACTCTTCATGTGACAGAGAGAGATTCCCCTGCAGCCTGTGGAGAAACCTGTGGTGAAGCAGGTGTCCCCCCCACAGCCCATGGATAATGACAGGGAGCAGAGATCCCATCTACAGCCTGTGGAGGACCCCACACTGTAGCAGGTGGAGACATCTGAAGGACACTGTGACCCTGTGGGAAGCCTGCATTGGAGCAAGTTCCTGGCAGCAAAACCTGCAGCCTACATAGAGACCGACCCACACCAGAGCAGGTTTACTGGGGAGCTTGTGACTATGTGGGGGACCAGGTTGGAGCACTCTTGGCCTGAAGGTTGGCACCCCATGGAAGGGAGCCACGCTGAGGGAGTCGGTGAGGAGCTGAAGCCACATGGAGCTCACAGTGGAGAATTTCGTGGAGGATTGTCTCCCGTAGGTGGGACCTCACACTGCAGTAGGGGAAGGGTGTGAGGAATGCCCCCCCATCTAAGAAGGAAAACAACTCATGAAGAACTGACCAAAACCCCCATTACCCCATTCCCTGCCCCTCCCCATGCTGCAATGGGGGGAAGAAGAGAGCGAAATCGTGACTAAAGTGAAGTCTGCTAAGAAGGGAGGGGAGAGGGAGGTGTTTTAAGATCTGATCATACTTCTCATTACCCAACTCTGGTGTCACTGGATGTGCAGTGCAGGGTCATAAATTAGAGAGTTTCTTTCTTTTATTCCCTGTTGAGTCTGTTGTGCCCGTGACGCTGATTGCGGGATGATCTCTCCCTGTCCTTATCTCGACCCCTGAGCCTCTCAATAGATATTTTCTCCCCTGTCCAGCTGAAAAGGGGAGTGATAGAGCGGCTTTGGTGGGTGTCTGGCCTCTAACCAGGGTCGAAGCACTACAGCTGCCCATGTCACTTGGGGACTGATGAGGGGTGATGCCAGCATTCCCGCCTAGCTGTTGATTCAGTCATGGGGCAGGATGTCATCCCCCAAATATCCCACAATAAGTCCTGTGCAATCACGAACTTCTTTTCCTCTGCACCCCACAGTGTGTCCCACCCCTAGACAGAACCCTACCTTAGTCCAAAATATAATATGGACACCTGTTCCTAGTGACTCCTCATGAAGGGTTTCATGCCTGAGGTCCTGTTGGGAGGGGCTTTTATTTTTTTTTGAGTCCTTAATTTAAGTTCCCACCTGCCTTTCTGCCCTTGGCCTCCTTCGGGCTCCAGGAGATGGGCCTCTGATGGACGGATGGCTCCTGGAATGGGCCTGGGAGTAGCCAGGACAGTATGTGAATTGGGCTTCCCCTGCCACTGTCTCTCCTGCTCCTTTGTAGGTGTGTGGGCCACCTTACTTACATAACAGATTAAAATAAAAATCTTCTACATGTTTCTGGCAACAGCTCTAGAAAGGAGCTGAGCATGGATTTAACATACATGAGCATGCACATAGATAAACAAAGCAGCTATGCTTTCACTGGTGTCTTCTAGCCTCTATGACTAACTTTTGGAAGACAGGTTGAGGTCTGTAGGAAGATGTCTTGCTGGTCTAACAGCCAAGGGTTTTTATACATTAAATGATGACATCTTTTATTCTATCAGCATGAAAAACTTCACCTCACCAGCTGCAGATGACTTCAGTTAGTCAGCTTGTGTGGCATCCAGCACAATACAAGGAGGTAACTGATGTGATCTGTCTTTCACCTTCTGTCCAGCCTTGATAGTCACTCTCTGAGATTCCTCATGCTGCCTTCAGTCTGTTAATTTCTTCCCTTGGGAATACAAATGCAGAAGAGACAAGATAAATGACATTATCATACGCCAGAGATAACTCTAGACTGCAGGACCTCTTTGTTGGGATGTCAAATGGCAAACAAAAGCCAACCCCTACCATGTAGTGATCTTTCTACTGGAGCCATATCAGTTTAACTGAAGCTGATGTGTCCTCATTTCTCCTCATGAAGAAAAATTCAAATAAAAAGGAATTAATTGCATTTCAAAGGCTGGTGGAGGGAAGAGATGTGTTTCCAAAAAGAAGCTTCTTTCATCGTCTAGTTTCCTCTCAAGCACGTGGAATATTAACATGACTAGGATACTTCAGACTGGCCCTCTGCTCATTAATCTTTGCTTAGCATGTGTGCATTGAAAGCTTTTCTCTTTCTCTCATCAGTGAGAAAATGTTGGGTTTTTTCTATTAAATGGAAATGCAAAACCAGAATTTTCTTGGAAATTCAGTTTGCTGTCTGCCAGATAATTCCTGAGATCAAAGCATAGACACACTTTAGAGACAATGGACAAGTTAATCTGATATTTGAGAAATAAAATTAAGCAAATTATGTAGATGGTAATTTTTTTTACCAAGAGGTAAAAAAAAAAACCAAAAAGCATTGTATCTTAGATATGTTTCTACTTTGATGTTCTACCTAAGTGGAAGTTTTCAGAAATAGAAAAATTATACCCTTCTTTTTAAGCGTCTTCATCTGTAGTTTTCTCAGCTGTGGGACTTGGGGAAGGGCGAGGGAGTTTCGGAGGGCGGACATTCAGTGTGCCTGGCAAACACTCCCTTTGAGTTTCCAAGATAGCCATAACAAAGGACTGGGTAAGGGGATGGAGTGAGAAAGGGGGACATGCAGCTCACTGCATGCACCATCCTGTTTCCTAAGTATGTCCATACTAGCACAGACCAAAACTTGGAATCCTGTGCTATGGACATCCTTTAATATCTAAGTAATTAGTGAGCCTCAGTATGATCTAATGTTTATAAAGCTGAATGTATCAACATATTCATGCTCCATGACAATATGTCGACCTCAGGGGTACTACATGAGCCGCAGTCACAGATGCTCAGAAAGACAGTACCCAGGTAATGCTGCATGCCAGAAGAGTGAGACCGTGGCAAGCGGTGTGGGGCAAGGCAAGCCATAATGCCACCTGCATTCATACAGTGAAAGACAGCAGAAGTTACTTTAAGAAGGTCAAGTTAGGAGTTCAGTTAGAAACCTTTCTCTTGTGCCATGCAAACCTTGGAGTTACACCACTGGGAATCAGGATGCAAAGGCAGACTGTCAAAAGGGGTGCCTTACTCCTCCCCAGAGTGGGCTGGTCAAACTCAGACATTTCGCATGGACCTTTTAGAAATGTTTGTTTCTTGCTTGTTTCTCTCTAGACTTGTTTCACTTGTGGCTAAGAACTAATTCCTTCCTTTCAACTCTCACTTAAGCAGTGTGGGGTTTGGCAGTCACCTTCAGAAACACAGAACCAGTGCGAGTGCTCCTGGAAGAAGTGCAAGAGGGGAACAAAAGGCTTCAATCACAGTACCTGAGACTTTTGAAAGAGAGTCAGTCTAACACTATTGATATAACGTCAGGATCATTTGGTCAATCCATCCCATTAACTTCAAGTACTTCACAGAGGTGAACACACTAGGATCTCCTCCATGGGCAATGCCACCTTAGCTTTACCAATGGGAGCTGTCCGACTCCCCAATCTCACAGACCCCACAGAAGACGAGGGCGGTTTCCAGGCTCATACAGCAGCCTCTCCCATGTGCACCAGGGGCAACTCTGGGCACAGTCCAGCCTCACTGAGGATGCTGGAGGTGACAAGGAGTTAATAAGGACACTTCCCTCACCACAGTAGTTGATCCAGGGGGAGTTTCAGAATCATAGAAGGATGCTTTCCATGGCTTGCAGTAGGGAGAGACTGAGCAGGCATCAGCTTTTCACCCATTAGACCTCTGCAGCCACACTGCTATCCAGCTGCCTTTGAGAAGATGCAGCTCTTGCACGAGGACAAAGCTATAATGGCTGAGAAGACTAGGAACAGTGTTTGGTATATTTCTCATGACAGAAGAATAACAAAATAAATATAGGTAGAAAAGTTACAGTAAAAATCATAGTGAAGGGGGATTACAGAATATATTGTTTTGGTACAAAAGCAATCACTACTTTGGTTATTACAGAGTCCCCCAGTCCCTTGGTATTTATGATGTATCTCAAGGGTCACTAATAAAACTTTACCTTTCATGAACAGTACTTTCACCGGCCACCACTTTACACAGTTACAATTTTCACAAAGAATATAATCATCTTGTTCTTCAAATTATTCTTGTTTTTCTTTGAAAGAAACTCAGAAACCAACCTTTGTGTTTTTCCCTTTTTTATACATATTTTTTTCCTTAGAAAACATTTGTTCTTGCTAGTGCAAAGGACTTGTGTAGGCTGAACAAAAATGCCAGTGAAGTTCTCAGAAAGTGTTCTACTTACTGCAATGGGAATAGCTTCAGGCATGTTAAACTCACGTTCCATTACAGCTCCTTCATTTACTGTATGATGATGGAGAAAAGGAATTAATCTCACATCCCTTCAAGCCTTCTCTGTCACTAAGCAGTTGGTGATGTTTTATTCCCTTCTCCTTGGGTGGTTAATTTTTACTGGCAGTAGACAAATGTAATTACCTTCTTTCTGGTACAGTTCTAGGCTATACCTCATATCCCAAACATACCAGGAGCATCAAAATTCCCTACCACAAGTATTTCAGCATATATATATGTAAATATATATATATATAAAAATTATATATTAGATTCAGTAATGCCTTTTCCCCTACAGCGATAGATCTGGCCTTTGTGAGCTGTACATTCAAATACAGATAATTCCTTTGCAGAATTATACTTTTTCCCCATTTGACATCCATTTGGAGGCTATGTAAACTAATAAATACAAGAACCTAATTTCTGTTCAGGTCGAGTATTGTATTAGCATTCTTGGATCTCTGTCTCATTATTGCGCCTTGCCTATATAAGATGAACATTTTTGTTTAGGAACAGATGTCATCTTATATTGATGAGATTCTCTTGCTCCTAACAATTGGTATGAAATCATTCAGCATTTCCTGCATAGAAATGCACAGCTCTTTCTGTAATGAGCCATTCGGAATCCACATGAAAAGCTAGCAAGAAAATCACCTTCTCCAAAAGTTAAAATGACGTATTAAAACTTGCACAACTTGGTATTGTGTAAAAGAAAATTAGAGTGTTCTTGAAGATAAGCCTTTGAGAACATCCATGAGCACAGCAGTACGTTCACAGCCCTGTGTGTGCAGTCCCTTACCTCTCCAGCATGATGCGAAGGCCAGCATTTAAAATTGCTTAATCACTTTCTTGTTTAGAGAAGAATAAGCCAAACCTGTTTTTTACAGAAAGAGTGGAGAGGTGCTGGAACAGGCTGCCCAGAGAAGTAGTGGGTGCCCCGTCCCTGGAAGTGTTCAAGGCCAGGTTGGATGGGGCCCAGGGCAACCTTGTGTAGATCCAGGCCTGGAGGTTGGTGGCCCTGCCTGTGGCAGGGGGGTTGGATCTCTATGATCTTTGAGGTCCCTTCCAACCCATGCCATTCTATGATTCTATGATTCTAAGATTGCACAGGGTCTATTTCTGGCCATTGAGTTTAAAGCTTATTCATTTTTACCTCAGAATGCCATTATCTTCCATTTGTTTTGCCTATTTTGCTTTGCTGTTGTTATGTGTCAGGCCGCTCTCTCAGGAAACCACGTGGGAATTCTGCTCTGGAGCAATTGGAGAAGAAATCACTTGCAAAAGAGAAGTTGATCTGTCTGATCACTGCCCCACACTGATGGAGACAGAGCTTCTCAACATTTTTTGACAAACATCAAACTAAAGCAATTCTTTCAGCCTCTCAGAGGTGACATTTTTGAGACATCTGTCACACTAACATTGCCTCCCAGCTTTTGGCATGCTCAGTTCCTCTGCACTTTTCAAGGGGATTTTTTTTTTCAACGCTTCTCAAGCTGGAATAGCTGAAAGTTAGGGAAATTATCCAAAGGACAGTAGTCTTCACCAAGGGGTCCTGGGTGCTGCTGAAGACCCAGAACTCATGCAGTGGCCATGTCCACCCCTTCCCCACCCTACAGCAGTCCTGGCAGATCTCTCAGTGCCAGTGCTGTCTCCAGGCAGTGGGTCAAGGGAACTTCCAGGAGCCACTGGAAATGGGCACGGCCCTTTCCACACTTTCCTTTTCACACATCATTTAGCCTTGAAGCTCCCTGTGCAGAATTAGTGTGTTGAAAAAGAGTCCTCCTTTACCACCATGGCCCCGCTGTGCTGAAAGGCAGAGAGAGAAGGGCACAACAGCTTTACACTTCCCAAAGATCTTTATGAAATTTCACACAGATCAGAGGGTGTATTTAAGGAATGCTGTGTCCACCTCACATGGGCTAGAGTGTGTGAGGGAAGTTTTAAGGATTTGGTCTTGACCTATGGTGGGGAACTCCTGGAGATACAGTTCCCCGTGCTCTCAGGTCTGCAGGGGTCCTGATCACCACTTTGCTTTCCTGTTTTCTTCTGAGGCAGAGTGAAATTCCACTGGGGAACACTAGGCGGTGTATACACCACTGAAGCTCTGGGAGAAATAAGGGTCTGGGTGGGAAAAAGGCAAAAAACAAAACTGAAAACAATTTCAGTATCTGGTTGCTAATTAATTGGGGTAGGGGGGGTGAGGGGGGAAGGATCTTTTTTAACACAATCACCACAGTTCAGTCACCAACACAGAGGCATGTAATGTCATTTGAAATGTCCTGGTGTCCTACAGATCTCCCCACCTGACAGATGCTGCCCCACCAGGGTACAACCCTCCCATGGCTGTATATTCACCAGTCCCATGCAGATATCTCAACTATTAAAAGCAGCAAAAATCACACCATGTTCAAGCATCTTAATCAATCTCTGCATGTCATCTGCTTGCAGAGCTAGAAGAAAATCTTATAAGATCACAGAATCACAGATATGAATTAATGTCAAGTTATTTCAATAACTTCAGACATCCTTGTGATTTTGCAGGCCAGACAGGTTTCCAGTGACTCATGTTACACACCTTTACAAGTCCTGAAGATCTGTGGGGGAAAGAAGTATGATTTCCTGTCTTTGCCCAGTAATAAAGGAGTTCACTATTAACTCAACATGTATATTCAGCGTTGAGCCACTCACTTGCCTAAGTACCTTTTTGGTTTATAAATCACTCCAAAATGTCCTGGGTTTTGGCTGAGATAAGCTCAAAGTACACTTAATTATGTTAAAGAGTTATAACCAAATCCAAAACAGACTTCCATTAAAGTTCTATTGGAGGAACTAAGTGTAGAACTGAGACTGTGCTTCATTTGAACCAGCATCCAATTATCATCTGTTCTTCTGCCAGCTTCCTTGTCATTGACGTAACTACGTGTGCACAGCCTTAGTAATCTCCTTCTGCAGTTAACAAAAAACATAGACCTTCCAGACTCCAGGACTCTCAACATGGATAAATATAAAAGGCCAGGAAAGAAATTTACACAATGAATCTTTGAGCATCTATAACTTTCCTTATCCCCCGATATGTTTTTGATCACTTCAACTAATTCTCTTTAAGAAATCAGTCATGCTTAGCCCAGAAGGTAGCAGAATAGCTCCCTTAAACAGATGTTCTGCCTCAGGACAAGTATCTTCCATCTCACTCTAAGGAAACATCACTTTGATGGTCTAAAACACAGGGTTATGGTCACCTTAGACGCGGGAAATGAAAGAACACACAGAAGAGTAAATCCAGCTTTGGGGCAGAGAAGCTTCTACTTGAGCCCAGAAGAAACCCAGGGCCAAGTGCTGTGCAGCTTAGACATCATCAGTCTTCTCCAGCGGTGAGAGCAACACAGACGTGAGCCAGTCCACACCATGGCCATGCAGCCAGGGAAATCCCTTACCTGACCTTGTCATTGAAAGCTTATATGTCCTACTAGAGAAAACTGAGGACAGTGGAGTCTTTATTTTAGGTGGCACTGTGCACCCCAAAAAAAAGCCAACTGAAAAGCCATGTGCTGGTGGGTACCAATGACTGTAGCATGGATTTGTGAATCCCATCTGCAGATACAAAGGGGTTAGGGGGAAATTCCAGGCCACATGGGTTTTCCCTTTCCTGCTCCTGTCCTCATAAAACTGAGTCACAGAGAATTCCTCCAGGCAAGCCAAGGGTGAGAAAATACTCATGATGTGCATAATGGGAAGCCTCACTGCCCAACCCTTTGAGTTACTTTGGTATAGATTGGGAGGGGAAAGGGGAAGGGTAATATCTCTCAGTGTTTCTTAGCAGTTATGTGTTCTTTTCATATTGAAGGAAAAACATATCATTTCTCTTGGCAGATAGCTCAAAATGTTTCTGATTATCTGTTTGGTGAAAAACATTTATTAACACTCAGAAATTGTAATGTATAAAACCACAGCTTTTAATTGAAAACCGGCACTGATGTATCTAGCTGGAAAGGGAAATATGGTTTGTGATACTAGCAGTGGGCTAGATATTTACTAAGGTTTTTATACATACAAAGCATGCGCCCATTAGCAAGCCACTGCCCTACATAAGTAAAGTATGCAGTTAACCATTACTGCAGCTTAGCCAGTACTCTTTTGACACGCAGGCTGTCCTCTTTAAGCTCAAGACTTATGCTTACATGTGAAAATATGCGCTCTCTTTTTTATATTATTTGCCTTTTTATGTTATGTGCAGAATACAAGAAGAGCAGCAGGGCTGAAACCCTCCAGCGTGTCCCAGAGAGCTAAGAAAAGCCACCAGCCACCTTGCTAATGCGATGAGAACTCGCATGCAGAGCTGCTAACTGCCTCCCTGCAAAAAGCCTCCCCTGTGCTAATACATCTCTGCTCACTGTCTTCATACCGTTGCTTACATACACACACACACGCACGGTGGGGGTGAGCATGGAGCAAAAAAAGTGTCCTCAGTGAAGTCAAACCTAATGCCCTGGTGAGTTAAGCAGTTTGCCTCAGGTCTTGAAGTCAATGTGCCCACGAAAATTTACATCTAAACTGCAGGCCTGTGCATAGCATGGGGTGTTTGAGTTTCAGTTTACCCTGGAGGGAACCCCGGGAAAGTCAGTGTGCCAGAAGTCTGATACAGGCTCTGTACGTCACCGCTGCTGTGGCTGAGGCATGAAGGATGTGCCCCCACCACGCTGCTGCGATTCATGGCCAGCCCACATTCCCCAGGCACAGCAACCCAGCTAAACTCAGCTTAAAGGGAAAGCAAAGTCATTCAGAGAAGACAACAGCAATTAAATTTATTTATGGAATTGGAAAAATAAATATAAAAAATAAAAAGAAAGAAAACTAATAATAATGGCCAACTGAAGCATTCCTCTGTCCTCATCTGCTCTGAAGGGAGTCACTTGCAGATGTGGCTGCCATGGAAAAATCCTCTCAAGCAAATACTTATCAGAGCATTATTTTGGAGATCCTGCCTCTTCCTGTGCTTACAGTTCCCTGTTTAAAAAAAAAACCGAAATCCATCTCTCAGTAGTAATGAACCTTCAAAATCTGTACTACCTCTCAAGCATTCTCCTTTCCAGCTATTATCATCTGAGTTTGTGCCATATTGCAGCTTCCTTTCTTTTTTCCTTTCCAGCCAGCTAGCGCAACCAGGTCACAGGACTATGGAATTGCTTAGGTGGGAAAAGACCTCCAGGATCACCAAGCCCAACTGTTAACGTAATACTGAGCCGTGGGGAACACCGCTTGTGACCAGCCACTTCATGCCCAGGTTGGTGTGTGACTAAGCACTGTGCCTGATGCCCACAGCAGCTGGCCAGGTCCCAGCTGATGTCTAATCACTGAGGTCAGTGCAGCAAAGTAGGTCATTTTGCTGACCTGTCACAATTCCACCACCATGCATTTCCAGGGCCGGCTCAGGCAGCCCCATGTTTCTTCACAAAACTTTCAACATTATATATTTACTGTTTCTTTAGATATAGCAGCACTTCAGTGACACCCAGATCAGCAGGTTTCTCCCACTCCTCAGGTAAGAGCACCCAAACACGCTCTGTAACAGGGGCAAACAGCAGAGCAGAAGGGAGAGCTACTAGCCTGTTGTCTCGGTCTCAGTGCAGTCTGCCCTGGTTAATCACTTTGCTCGGAATGAGGATGAAGAGGCTCAGAGCGTTGGGAACAAGCCCAGAACAAGATGGGTTTGCACTTGGCTGTGTATGTCCATGTTCACTGCCAGGGACGCCTGCACCCTGCAGACCCTCACATTCCCCTTGTAAAATCCAGCCCTGAAAATGGGGAGCTTTAGCACAGAGAAGCTTAATCCCCCCTTCCAAATGTCCTGGTTGAAATTTTGGCCTCGATCACTCAGCGGGACCATGTGAGGTAACATTACCCCACCATGCCCAAGGAGTAAACCCTGCCATTGTGATTCAGGAGCCCTTCAGAGATGCTCAGGCAGCCTGGCCATGCTGCAGTATCCAGCACCTTCCCCTCTGCACCGACTCTCTGTTCACAGCACGCAAACAAAACCCGCTGCCGACCAGCAAAGCGCAGCAGATTGAAAGCCCACCCTTCCTGCAGGGACTATGTGTTTCTCTAATTAGGGCACCTTCCCCATATCTCTGGTTTTAACTGCTATGGCAACAGGCGGTATGAACATTAACAAATCGAACGGAATGGGAGGGGAGGCTCCGAAACAAACAGAGAGACCACGTTACTTGAGTGGACACTGCAAAGTGACGCAAATGCCAGCGAGCCTAGGATTGATTGAATAAGTGATAGGCAACAGGGACAAACAGGGCAAGAGGTATAAAGACTTATCAACTGAATCCTGGTAAGTTGTGTCTCTTGTAATTATCACAACAACTTGAAGTGCAGATGTGCTGGTTGGAGTAACCTGCATTTGCTGCCTGCAACAAACCCAAGCAATCATTTGTCAGTGTAAAAAGGTCTGCAAAGAAAATACAGGTCAGCGCAGCAGTGCTAAAGTGGTTTCTGTTTCTCACAGCTGCAGTGCTTTCCTGGAGGAGCTGTCATGTCTGGTTCCCCTGGGACCAGCACCTCCTGCTTTCCAAAGACCAGAGGGCAAACATGGATGCTTCAAAAGTCCCTCTAAAGAAGGACTGACAAGCAAGAGAAAAAGAAATACAGGTTTTATTCATCAGTTACCGGCAAATGTAGACATAAAAAAATTGGAAGAATGCAAGGCAAATCTATTTCAAGAGAGAGGGACCGTAATATGAGATAGTATACTGGAAATATGCTTAATATACTGGAATAATACCCTGGAAAATACTTGACTAATGACATGTGATTCCTACTCATTCTCCTTACTTCTCATTTCTAGGTGGGAATCCAGTTCACTTTTATGCCTCTTTACAGATGTGGCCTTGGTTTTGCACTGTGTTGGGACTAACACAAAATATATGGAACAGTTTGTGACGGGGACAAACAGTCCTCTCTTACCTCACTCCCATTGACTGCAAAGACATTTTCCTGGCTTTCTCTTCTTAAGTTCTTTTTTAACATATACATACACTAAATCCATATACACACAGAGCATGATGCAACTAAATCAAGGAAAGGCAAAGTTGCTTTCTCCTAGAAAATAAACACAGAATTTTCTTTCACTGAGAAAATAAACACAGAATGATTGCTACTGCGGATTCTTAAGCACTGGAGTGCTGCTCCACTACTCACTGCTGCTCCACACTCCCTGCTGTTACTTGTCATGTAGCTCTTTATAGTTATACAAATATAACTAACTGGTCATTGTGTGAACAGGTACCAAACTCCATCAGACTGCCTATACCTCAAGCAATCCTCTAGGAAAAACTTCAAGGATCAACACACATTTCACTTATCCCTCAATAGGTGATACTCCTCCCTCTCAAACCTGGAGAAGAAAATACAGACCAGCAAGGTCTGTGTGCTCCTGAGGGTGCAGCTGAGCAGCTGACCTCAGTCCTGAGGGACTGTGAAGACATTAATAATAATCAGTCATTTGAAAGCTACCATATTGAAAGAATACACATTAATTTAGGAAATTCAAGAAAGAAAAGAAAAAAATAAAAGAAGACATTAGCTTTGAAGCAGAATATGGTCTGTCCAACATTGTCAGAGACTGTAAGGGCCTCCTAAGGTTCACCTGCTTCTCAGGGCTCACAGGACCCCAACTAAAAATGGGCTGCCACCTTCCCTGCAGCACTGCCATCTCCTGAGCACACCCATCACCAGGAAGGGGGGCTCTTCACCAGAGCTCCATAAACTCCTCGTGAGCCATCCAAGCAGAACCTTCATTTTTGGAAATTACTTTGCTCTTCAAGTAACCTATTATCAGTTTAACTTGAGTTAGAGATAAGGTGTGAGTGTTAGTTTTAGTAGAGATGCTCTTGAGCTATACAGTAATAGTGAAAACTTCACAAGGGGAAACCAGCTTCATTGGTTTCAACATTGAAATTTGGTCCCCCCCAGCAGACACACAAATTTCTTCCAATGCTGAAAGATTTAATATTTAGTGTACAGTTCAGAAAAGAGAATTTTTGCTTTTTAGAGGCTGAAGTTCATACAGCATGCCCATGAAAGACAAGGCTTGAATACCTACGGAATCAAACACGTTCTGTTTTCTTTTTCAAACATAGGAATCCTCTGCTCATGTAGTTCCCTACACATTTTTCTAATTCTCTCTTAACAGACATAAACAAGCATATTTTTAGTTCAGAGTGTTCTAAGTTTTATCAGCAGAATACTGTGTCTCATATACTCTTCCAAAGTCCAAATACAAATCCATGCTGAAAATAAACTCTACTCACTTTGCTATCTCGACTCACTGGGACATTCTTGCCTGTTGCATTTTTTTAAGTCTAAACACTGCTTTTTAAACTCTTTTTCTAACTGCTTTTTTTTTTTAACTAAGCACTTAGGATATTTATGGACTTGAATACACACAGCATGAAAGGGAAGGTAAGTGGGTTTTCTAAAAACCTTCTATAAAGACCACTCCAAGACAGAACTCAAGGAAAGGCCAGCCTTGCCTCAGGTTTGCCTGTTCATCTGACATAACTGCAAAGTGAAAAAATTCTTTTAAAGTCAGAAAAGAGATGCAGGACAAAGAGAGATTATTCCTGTGTATGACATGGGTTTTCCTGTCCTTACAGGTCAAGTTAACCAAGTGCTCTTCTACACTTCATCCAGTTTCCTAGAGAGGTCTCAGGACTTCTTCTAGAGAAGCTGCTGCAAGGAGTGCAGACAAAAAAAAACCCAGCATGTGTTATGCAGGACTGCAAATACCAGTGTTCCCAAGGAGGGCTGCTTGGGGGCCCAAGGAGCAGAATTGTTGTGAAGTGGTATCAGTACCTGAGACCAAGCCACAGTGGGCACTGAAGTTACCGTCACAGCTGAGCCCTTGTTCCTGCAGCAGCACAGGCTGTCCCAGTGTGGTTCCCCCTCTGAACCAGAAGGGTTTTTTCCCAGTTTGCACCTAGCATGAGCTTTTTGGACTGCAGGCACTGCACTGCAACCATGCAGTCTGCCTGCTGAGACTTCCTTGGCAGGACTGAGGCATTGTCATGGAATTGTTTTGGTTGGAAAAGACCTTTAAGAACATCAAGTCCAAGCATTAACCTAGCACTGGCAATCCCACCACTAAACCAAGTCCCTAAGCAACATATCTACACGTCTTTTAAATATCTCCAGGGTCAGTCACTCAACCACTTCCCTGGGCAGCCCTTTCCAGTGCCTGACAGCTCTTTTGGTGAAGAAATTTTTCCTAATATCCAATCTAAACCACCCCTGGTGCAACTTGAGGCAATTCTCTCTTGTCCTATCATTCTCCCAAATGAACTCAGTGCTGAGAAGTAATAGAGCCTGACCTGAGTACTGACATGCAATGCTTGAAGAGTAATTTCAGCTCTGTCTGGTAAAGCATTATTGCCCAAATAATCCTTTGAATCAGGAGAGAAAGAGCAGCTTCCCCTTTGCCAAGCACTGCTGCCAGTGCACAAGGTGCAGGGAAGAACCTCCTGAGAGATGGCTAGAAAGTTGTCAGGAGAACCCTGGTCCCCATACCTGAGTGCATATAGTTTATCTATTCATGTTTTCATAGCAGTGTCTACTGCCCAAACATCAGCATCTATAACTTTCCAGGTTCATACAGTCCTAGGAGGAAAGCCTGATCTAGTCACATACTCTATACCCGTGGCATAAAAGGGAGCAAGGTTCAGGGCAGGGACCAGTTCACAAGAACAACGTGGGCTTTCCAAATTGTACCCATGTCCTGAAGGGCTTTGTAATGCCTCAGGACAGGGAAAGGAGCAGGTCAGCATTTTGCCTCCCCCTTTTCCCTAGGGATTGCCAGCCAACTGATCTACAACAATCTCTGTTCAATTCTGCCATTATTTGGCCCTAATTCATCCTTTTTATGGCAAACTTGGACTTTAGCAATTGCTGATTTGCCCATGACTCCCAGAACAGTACAGAGAGCCCCTTGGATGCTTTAAGTACAAGAGCATCTGGATACACGAATTAGAAGTGAAACAGGGGTGGGCAATTTCTGGGAGATTGTAAAGGAGAAGACAAAGCCTCTCTTAATCCACCAGCATCAGATCTTAATCTGATCTCAGCAGTCTATCCTAGCTGCCCCTGAAGTCAGCGAAGTCACTTTTCACTCTGCAGTTCACTCACTCTCACTTGGCACAGCACTTCATCCCACACCAGTGGTTCATGGCCCACTCTTCTTGAGCCCCACAGTCACTGGGGGTCCTCTGCCAGAGGAGCAAGGAGAAGGAGAGCAGGGGCCTTGAGGTGGTGGTCTGAGAAGAGATGGGGTCAGGGCAGCCTCACTGAAACATGATGCTGCGTCAGCAAGCATGACCAGGAATCTCTGCTTGAGGAGTTTGGGTCAGGAAAAACATTTTGCTGTTTTACAGAGACTTGACACCAGGAAAAAGAGTATTGGTTTAAACATCCCAAACCTGTGAGGAGAAACAGGACCCATGTGTGGGAAAGAACTGCCCGAAGCTCTGGGGTGGGGAGGGATCTTGGCACAGTGGGTGGGGAGAAGCACAGGAACAGGAACAAGAGCATCTGAAACTTTGCTCTTTGCTAACGTATTTGCCAGCTATGAAAAATCACAGTGAGGGTAGGTATCACCTCAGTAGGAGGTGGCTTTGATGTCTCCTGACTTTCACACCCTTTAACATGAAGTAGAAGTGGGTGCATGGCCTCTGGCCTCTCCAGTGCAGCCCAGGAATGGCTGAGGATTTGCAGGTCCAGCTTGTGTCTCCTGCTCCCTGAGGCACTGGCCGCAAGGCACTGGGGCAGGGCTGGGATGCTCTGAGTTTCCGGGTTGCTGGACTTCGTGTTGGGCAGAGGAGATCAGGGGCTTGCCTAGTGGTGGTGGTTCTTACCACCAGCCAAAATTTCTTTATTCTTCCCATATCTGTAAGAAGGAAGAGAGAAGAGACATTTCCAATGTTCCTGGCCAAGACCTTAAAGGGAAGTATTTTTTCCACTGGTAAATCTTGACTACATTCTCTATTATGTAGCATGCCACAGAATAAAAGATACACTCCTGGGTGGCCTAGAAGGGAAAATAAGGTGAAATATCTTTTTTATACTGCAAAATACCTCTTGTGAAAATCAAGACTGTGACTGTGGATTCAAGCTGTACTGAAAAGACCTTTAGCTAGCACAGTAGAAACATTTTCCTAACACCAGCAGCCCCTTTTTCAACTACTCTGCCGGTTTCTCTCCTACAGCCCCTGAAATTTAGCTATTACAGAGCAGCACAGAGACTCTCCCTTGCAGCTGCAAGCTGGTTTTATTTTTATTTGTACTTAAGTCTTCTGGTTAGTAGTCATACAGAGAAAAAGGCACATTTTCTTTTTTCAGGCCAAGGATGCACTGCTGGGTGTGACACCAGACAGGTACCGTCCTTACAGAGAGAAACAGATTCAAGTTGGAACAAGTGGGGTGAGGGAAAGTCACGTATGACACTCCACACCACTTAAGTGTTGGTCACTTTTATTGTTTAGGGCAAAGAGGACACTCAGGACAAAGAGAAAGCTCTACCTTACCCCTGCTGACTCAATTTGGCCTGACAAGTGCCATTTAAAGTAGTTACTCTGTCCATTAAGTCCATTAAGGTCACCAGGAACTGGTGATTTCATGGAGTCATGGATCAGATATACATTCATTCAGCTCCAGTGGTCTCCACATATTCTGTTGTCTCCAGCTGGTGTTTGGTCTCATCCTGCCCTGACCCTTCGCAGGCAAAAGTCTGTAGAAACACTCCTGTGGTTACCAATCTTTAAGATGATGTTACATTTTTCTCACTTCCACCAGCAGAATAAAACATCTGGGAGTTTTTTTCACAGACATCACTGTGAAGAATGTAAATAGATCTTGTCAGCATCATAGGTACAAACTCTGACAATAACTTGGCTTTGATTTGTGGGGATGATGATTGCATCAGTGAGAGTAGAGGAGGCATTTCAATCTTCTCATGCAGCAAGATTTATTCTGAAGTCTCAAAATATATTGCACCACTTATGCATGCGCACATGTACACACACACACACACACACACACACCCCGCAAAGAATTGGACCTGCTTAATTTAAAGCACATCAGAATATTTTGCCCTTGGGTCTACAAAAGGTTCATCCTTGAGGGCATTGATATGCCTTATGTATATAGAGATTTAAATGTAAAAATGCCTGCACTGGCATCACACAAGTCCAGCGGAGGCTACGAAGATGATGAAGGGCCTGGAGCATCTCCCCTACAAGGAAAGGCTGAATGAACTGGGACTGTTCAGCCTGGAGAAAAGAAGACTGAGGGGGGACCTTATTAATGTTTATAAATACCTGAAGTGTGGGACACAGGGGGAAACGGCCAGCCTCTTTTCAGTGGTCTGTGGGGACAGGACAAGGGGCAATGGCCTCAAGTTGGAGCACAGGACGTTCCATACCAATATGCAGAAGAACTTTTTCACAGTGAGGGTGACAGAGCCCTGGCACAGGCTGCCCAGGGGAGTGTGGAGTCTCCTTCTCTGGAGATATTTAAGACCCATCTGGATGCTTCCCTGTGCGACCTGTCCTAGGAAACCTGCTTTGGCAGGGGGTTGGACCCGATGCTCTCTGGAGGTCCCTTCCTACTCCTATGATTCTGTGATTCTGACATTCTGTGAAGAACAGGCACTGGTACTGTAAAGAGCTGAGCAAGAAACTAACTCTCCTTCTAGGAGCAGACTGGGATGTGATCTTTCTCTCAGTGCCGGATCTGCCTCTTTTTAGCATCCTATACATTCCATTCAGTCACAGCTCTTCCATCCCAGCAGTGGGTACTGCACAACTTGCCACACAGCTGTTGTCAATTAATAACAACGACATATTATAATAAAACGAATAGCCTATTAGTTCACATCCTGGTTTATTGTCACGCCTCAGCCACGAGAAAACCAATAGGCAGCTGCTCTGTGACTTTAAACTGGGCCCTATTCACTTCCTACCGGGTGTGCCCGGGCTCCGAAATGTATTATGCATGCACACCAACACAAAGGGGCCTCGCTCTTGCTTCGAGCCCGTGAAAATAATACACTGGATCTGATGGTTGTATAAATAGTAGTAATTATGCAGAAAACAGCCTGTGTTCCCTTGGTAATGGCGCCTCATTAATTTTGCTGAAACCTCCCTAAATTACAGCAATGAATTCTGCTGTCAGGTTTTGGTTTGGGGTTTTTTGTTTGTTTGTTTTTCCCTTTCATGAGCAAATTGTTGCCGTAGAAGAGTAAGACATTGCTGCTGGTTTGCTGTGGACAAATTGCCCATCAGATAAAACAGCAGTTGGAGAAAGAGCTGGGATGGGTAGTATACACTTAAATTGTGCTTGCTAACAGCTGTAGAAAATGTACTACTTTGACCAAAAAAAAATTCGTTAAGTAATTCCAGAAGTGCTGGAGCCCAGTTTCCAGTGGATTTGTGTCTTGTGAGTAGTTGAATTGCATGAAGGCTGCTGCGTGAACTCACCATGTCAGTAGGCATGGGAGAACATGCTGGGGAGGAAGAAATAATATTGAGTTTGTTGAGTTGTTACTTTGATTATTCTTATGTGCCAGATAAACTCTTTAGGAGCCAACCATTGACAGAGGAGAGAGGATTCTTCACTTGTTACTGAAGCTGTGTATCATGCAGCTGAAGGTCAGCCATGAAACACAACTTTGTGGGCCTTGAAGACAACCAGAGTATCCCTTCCATCTCCATATGGATGATCCTCTGGCAGCAGGTACGATTTGAGCTCAGGCTGGAAGATCTTTCCCTGAGCAAGGGTATGAGCAGAAATGCAGTGTCTTTGAGATCATCTGTCAAATCTGGTTGATCCTGAACCACAAGTTTCAAAGCTACTGAGAAGGGAGCTGATGGTGGACAGATATCTGTGCAGCAATGGAGAATGAACTTAGTTTCTTCAGAAACCAGGCTAATAAAGAGATGTGCTTCCATCATTGTCACCTTTCTGGTTCCCAGGGCGAGCTGATAATAATGTCACCAAGCTGATGGACTCTACATAAAAGTCTACATGAAATCCTCTCAAACTGTCTGTCTTTGGAGGTCCAGGCCTTTAATACACGTCTTTCTTTTCAATGGGTAAACATTGAAGAAGTAGCCCTCTGCTCTCTAAAATTAAGCTTCACAAAATTTTTCATACGGAAAACTGCCCCAACTCAATGGGTAAAAGGAGTGGCTGACATCAGGACAAGACACCCTTGCCAGGTACATTGCTAGAGATTGATTTGCCTTTGTGCTGGAACAGTCAATGAAAATGTAGCTCTGTGTATGTGGCCAATGCTCACAGTGAAGCCTGGGAGCAGGAGGTTGCAGAGACTCCTTTCTGCTCATGCATGGAGATGGAGCAAGCAGCTCCAGTGTTACTGAACTCAAACAGCCTCAGTGCTTTTCAAAAGACAATTATTTCAAAACATAATTAAGTCTTTATTCCCACTTTCAAATTACTATGAAGAGGTTTCTTCAAAGACTGAGAAGACACTCAAAGCTGTTCTGATTACATTTACAAAATATTGGGTAGATAACTAATTGCTAATAAGTATTTCACAAATCAAAGAGGAAATTTTCTCCCTTATTGTTCTTTGTGAAGTCCTAAAAAAGGTTTGATTTGGTTTGTGTTGGGAAGGAGGGGAATTGTTATTGTAGAGCCTCCTATGCAAGCTAACACTGGTTGTTAAGTCAAGTGCTTCTAACACATCGTGTTTTATTCTCTGTGCTACTGGGGCAGTAATGAGAACAGCTAATCAGGTTAACTCACCATTGTTGCCCTGCTGCACATACAGAAGCACACGGATTCAGCTTTCCCGGGATTGCACTTCAGTTAGTTATTGGTGCATTTCTGAGGGGTTTTGTCAACCCTTTGTTAATTTTACCTCACCTAAGCTTTTTTTTTTACCTCACCTAACCTTTTCTTTGTGAGGAAAATTCCCAAAGAATCCCAAGAATCAGTTATTTCACAAGTTTCCCTCGCTCCCAGCTATTTCCCAGCTTTTACCCTGTCCAGTTTTCATAACTGAAAAGGTTTATGAACACTTTAGTATTTGTTATGCTGTGCTTTTCCATCTCTTGTGGTCTGCAAGCTGCAGCTATGCAGTGTCACTGTTTTGTTTCATGCTGGCTTATTAATTTCTTTCAGAAATTGCTTGCCTGTGATATTTTTTCCCAAAACAGTTCTCAACAAATATGACCATGCTAAAGAATCTTGATACAGCAAATAGTTAATTAAGATGTAAAAAGAAGTATTCAAATATCACCTGAAAATAATGAAAACAGAAATTATGTAGATGAAGTAATTGGCATGAGTATGTCTTATTTCTAAAAAGGGCAAAAGTGAGAAGGTTGAAGAACCCTAGGGAAATCCCTGGGCCAGGTGTCCTTTCTGAGGCACTGCTAGAAGTATACTGTTTATTATACACCTGTACAGCCAGGTCACTGCTTTCAAACTCAGTTAGCCCGATGTTTAGAAATATTGAATATATAGGGACTGCTGACTAGAGATAGGAGTTCTCAGTGACTGCAAAAAAATAGCATTTTCTAAATTAAGCCCCCAAGTGAGAAAAATACTAGTTACTGCCTTTCTTTACTAGCTGTTTCGTATTATTCACCTATATCATTGCACTGGGTTTACACAGCAAGGTTTTGGAAGCAGGTGGGCTGCAGTGGTGGGTCCTGTGAGCAGACACCAGAAACGGCCCCGTTGTTGGACAGAGACAGTTCCAGCCGTCTCCAAGCCAGACCCCCATCTGACCAAAGCTGAGCCCATTGGCAATGGTGGTGGTGTCTCTCTGATAACCTTTTTAAGGAAGGATAAAAAAATCTGAGAGGAGTGGGCAAAAGGAGAAAAACAGCCCTGCAGACACCAAGGTCAGTGCGGAAGGAGAGACCAGAGGCGCTCCAGGTGCCAGAGCAGAGATTCCCCTGCAGTCTCTGGAGAAGACCATGGCAAGGCAGGCTGTCCTCCTGCAGCCCATGGAGGATGATGGTGGAGCAGAGATCCCCACCTGCAGCCTGTGGAGCAGCCCATGCCAGAGCAGGTGGATGTACCCCAAAGGAAGATGCACCCTGTGGACCACACACATTGGAGAAGGCTCCTGGCAGGAACTTCAGCCTGTGGAGCTGAGTCCAAGCAGCAGCAGGTTTTCTGACAGGACCTGTGAGCCTATGGTGGCTACAACTGGAGCAATCTGTCCCTGAAGGACTGCACCCCATGGAAAGAATCCATGCTGGAAAAGTTCTTGAGGGCCTGTATCCCATGTGAGGGACCCCATTTTGAAGCCACAGAAGACCATCAGTTCATCACACAATGTCTCTGCCGCAACCCCTATTCCCAGACCCCCTGTACTACTCAGGAAGCAGAAGAGTGAGGAGTGAAGTTGAGCCTAAGAAGAAGATAATGAGGGGAGAAGGTGCTTTTTAGTTTTGTTGCATTTCTCACTATCTTCATTTGTTACAGTTAATTGGCAATAAATTAATTTCCCCAAGTTGAATCTGTTTTGCCTATGACATGAATTGGTGAGTGATCTCCTTGTCTTTATCTTGACCCATGAGTTTTCTCCGTATTTTCTCTCATGCCAGGTTGACAGAGGGATCGGTGGGTACCTGGCAGCCAGCCAAGGTGAGCCCACCACATTCCTTTGTGCAATGTTTACTCTTTTTCAAAGTCCCATGTCTATTTACTCTGTCACTCTCCCTATTTGATACACTTTATTTTCTCTCCTGTTGCAGCATCTTTTATGTAAATGCAAAATCACTCATGTTTTCACTAAGCTTTAGTTGCTAAAATAGCTTCATTTCTATTAACAAATTAGGCTACTTCATTATTTTATTTCATTTTGCTTGACCTTTCAAAGTCTGTATTCAGTCTTTACTAGTGCAACACATCACTCAGCTCCTGAGGAACGCACAGTACTTCCGACAAACGCAGCAATAGGCTGTCCTCTAACAAGCTTACAGCTGAAGTAATAGATGACAGAAGAAGCCTGAGCTGGGGGCAAGCAGGGAATGATAAGATTTGCACTGTATGCACTTGAGAATGAATTGACAACAGGATATATATAGATCATCACATCCTTGATGGCATGTAACCGTGTAATCAGGGTCTGATAAAGGCTTTAAGACATCAAAGCAACGAGGTTTTATAACAACTTTCTTGTTAGAGTTGTGGGGACAAGAAAATAAGTCATCCTTCAGCTGGAGCCTGGTGTTGTCTCTGAAAAGGACTGCATGATGCTATTGCCTGCAGCAGGAGGAGAGTGTTTCTACTTTTTTCCACAGTGTTTTTGTACTTGCCTGTTGAGAGTGAAGGAAGGGAAGGGTCTCATTAGAGCGTATGTTTGCAGAAGGGGAAAGTCAAAGCTGCATGCGTGAAGGACGGCAGTCGAAGAGCAGCACCTTGGGAATGGAGGAGGTATTAGCACAACATCTAGTGAGAAAGCAAGCTCTCATTAAAAGGCTTTCCCACCTGCTCCTGTGGTAACTCCTGTCCGTGCCCAAGAGGTGAAAGTGTTGGGTTTATTGCACAAGAGATGGACATTATTGTGTGTCAAGCAGAGTACTGCTGCAGATCAGCCCACCACCGATTAACCCAACAACATCTGCCAGGGTGCTGAGCAGAGATGTCAACATGTGGCACCGACCCTGTTAACTTCCTGAGCCTCACTAACACAAACCTTAAACTGCTTTTCAAATGAGAGGTTCCCTTGGCTTTTAGAGAGTTAATAAAAGCAGGAAGGAGAAGAAAGGTGGTCTGCTGGGTGAGGAAGAGAAGGGAGGGCACGGCCAGAAAAAGCATCTCATCATTGCCTCTGATTTGTTTTTCAAAACCAGTTTCTGCTCCTTCTGCAAACATAAGGTTTCATAATAAATGGCACTGCTGGTAGAATGGCTAGACGTTTTAAAAAAAAATAATTAAATGGTTTATTTGATTACATGGGGATAAAGCATTTGCACAGGCAAAGCATAATTAAATACCAAGTTCTCCACAGCCCTCAGAACGTTGCTACAAGGTTAAGGTGCTCTCTTTTTCCCCTGTGCACTGATCGGGTTTTGCCTACACACACACACACACACACACACATATCCCCCTAATCTGTCAGCCTTCTGGGTTTGCCATTTTTTTCCTGATTTGAAATAGTTTTTTCCTGCTGGAGAAAATACTTTCATAGCACTACTGGCAGCTGCCCAAATACTGGTAGCATCTAGCAAGCAATGGCAGGGAAAGGTTCATTCAGCCTGTGCGTTTCCATCCCTGATCATACCTAGAGACTGAATCCTGTTTAAAATAAAGCTTTAAACTGACTGCTTGCCTAGAAAAACAAATGTCTGAATGAAAAGAGGCTAACCTAGTGGGTTGTGACTGCAGCCTTCAAATTTTTTATTGGATTTCAAGCAGGAAGAATTTTCCCATGGTGCTACATGACAAGGAAGCCCGGTGCTTCTGCACAGCACCTCCTTGGTGGCTCCATAGCCCCCGATCCCGGGAGCCGTGCTGGCATGCAGTCAGCCTGCTTGCTTGATGCTTTCTGCCACGTCTGAGCATCTCCACTGAATGTTTCATCTTCTGTCATGCTGCAGGAGCCAGGCAACCCTGCTTTGTTAGAATTTTTCAAGCAGCTCTAGGCACTCTGGCACATAATTGATCCTACAAAGACCTTATTTGGCTCCTTCATTCTCTGCCTACTTCACCCTCCTCCTTTTGGAGGTGCCTGCTGAAACCTCGACAGGGCAAAGGCACCTGCTCTTTCTGTAATTGCTGTCTACTACCAAGCCCATCCGTGTCGACCCATGGAAGCTTCCCAGCTAATTGTAGTGTCCAGTGGGGGGCAAGGATGGGCTTTGGCCAACACCCAGCGTGCTGGGATCCTGCTCCATGCAGGTGCTCCTGAACACAACAGCAACACAAAGATATTGACAAAATAGTACTTGAATAGAAATGGGACTCTGCCAGAAACACTCTCAAGAGCTCCTTTCTCCTTTCTGCTGTTGTGAGGAGTTTGATCTCCATCTGCGCATGGCCTTCACCAGATGTCTTTTGCAGAGGGTCAGTGGCCCTGAGTTATTTCAAACCAAAGCAGCTGCCTTTAAGAGCATTCTTCTCTGAATGTGTGTATCTTGAATGCACATATAAAAGCAATATCTCCCCTTGATCTTCTTTAACACTTTTGTTATTGCATTTCATATTTTTTTGACTTGCTCTCTGTTACTTATTCTTAGGTGTCTTTCTGGAAATAAAGATGTGTTTTCCTCCATGAGAGTGGGGAAAGCATTTATTCCTCAGCTCTATAGATCTGTTTCACTTTGTTCCAACTATTTCAGGATAAGCCATCACTCGCAGGGCTGGGGAAACATAGCACATGGAACTTTCTGAAGCTAGGCAGAACTAAAAAAATAATCTTGGGTGTGATGATTCAGGCATTGGGTGTCACAACACTTGTGGCATGGTCTTGATGAGCAAAAGGAGAAGAATTCATGAGTCTTCACTGCCAAGTCCTGCAGAGACACTTCTCACTCAAACCCAGAGGTGGCATCCACAACCTGTTCTCCGGAGAACCACTGATGGTTGCAGACAAGGCAAGCTATAGCATATGTCTTCTAGTTCTTGAGAAAAAGTATCCAAAAGCCCTTGTGTAGATAAATAATACTTCAAATACTTTCAGTACTGACAGGAGGGAGAAATGGAGCAAAATGCAGAGCAGAAGAGGAGATGAAAGGACCAGATGGGACAGCCATCCTGCCAGCAAGAAGTATGGTTGGTGAAAGGCCATCTGGAATATGGGGCTACACAATTGCTGTGGGCATCAAGCATCACCTTGCTGTTGACGAGATCTTTTTGGCAGTCAGTTCTGTGGGGACAATTTCTCCTGGAAACTGTTTCCTCATTATCCCATATCTGCAATACAAGCAGAGAACCTAAGGGAAATTTCAGGTTATAACCTGATATCTTCAAAGGTCTTTTCAGAAAATATGATCATAGGTGCCATCAAAAAAAGTTCTTGTCCAGGCTTTGTCTGGAGACCTAGTGTATCTCTTGCCATTACAATCAACTTGTTTTCAGTCACCTAAAATAGGTAACTAGATTATTCTTTCATGTTTTTATACAGATAATGGCCCAGAAAGTGCAGGCCATGTAATAGCTTAGATTTGTTTCCAGCTCAGCTTTGCTTCAAAAATAATTGCAGTTCAGATTAAGCCAAGCTTTGCTTTTGTCCTGAGGTGGGTCTTCAGACTAACCAAAGTTGCATGTAATCCATTTGTAAGGTTACCCTTGAACTTTCCTATAAGAAAAAGAAGTGTTTAGATACGGACATGTGTCACCATATCTACCCTGATATGAACTGAAATCACAGAATTGCAGAATGGTTTGGGTTGGAAATCCCCCAGGAGGACCAGGGCTTGTGAGGCTGCTCCTCTCTGCCTATAGAGAGCCTCATCTGCTCAGGCTCCCTGGTCAGGTGGCCTCTAGCAGACCTCCGCCATAGTGTCCCCTGTCCCTGCCCTCCCTTTAATCCTGACCCATAAGCTCTTGGTGGGCTCCTCACCCATCCCCATGATCATTAATACCTTGAATCTAACACATATCTGATGTGCCTTGCATGTAAAAAGAAAGGAACAAACAAAGGGTTTGTTGATAGTTGCTGTTAGGCAAGAAGAGGCCAAAACACATGTTAAAACCAAGTTTCTTTAACACTCTCTGAGAGTCTTAGGGTCTCATTTCACTTAGAAAAAATTCAGGATATTAGGGAAAACTGGTTCACACTGTTACTCTAGGCAATAAAAGAAGTACTATCATGTTTTCACACTTTCAAAATTCCTGGATTCCTGTTACTGAAACATCTTAAACCACAGGTCATTCACTACCGTTCTAACAACATCTGTAGTTTCCTCAGGAATATTTCACTTGTCAGAAATTAAAATTCATTATCACTAATGGGATATTCTGATTTCAGATTGTCATTTCCGATTCTAAATATAAAAGTAATTACCAGTACATATGACACACACACCCCCCAATGGAACAATTTTATCATCATTCCCGGAAGTAACATCAATACTTCTGTTGTTTCTTGTAAACGAAAAGCCTTTACCATAATGACCCTCTGACAGCAAAGTAGAGGCCATTATGTAGCTACAAAGGAATGAAATAATTGTATCAGCAATTCAGCAGCATTTTCTACTTACAAGAGCAAGAAATAAATACAAAAGGACAGATAATTAAGTTGTCATGCACAGTTACATAATGCAACTTTTGGTTTTTGTCTCCAAACTTGTGGAAAATATTACTCAAAATAGGCAGTTGGGTCTCTGAAGACTGTAGGAACACCAGGCACTGAAGAGGAGTTGGTGCTACTTGTAAATCGTGATAGGTAATATGTCCTTTCATTCCATCATACTGGTATCTCACTTTTGAAACTATACAGCTATACACAAGAGGCCTTTGAAAATACAAGCAGCAGATTCATAAACAAGGTGGATTTATGGAGTAATTTCAAGTGCAAACCTGGTATCTGTCCCCTGCAGCACCTCTCCTTTTTCAGCATACCCTTTGCAGTAGGCAAACACTTCGTTAGCATCACTACCCATCTTACAATTTGGCCCTATCACCCCTGTATGCTCTATATTGGTTCTCCTGTGTTTGATACAGAATATCACAAGTTGTCTAAGAAGGGAAAGACACAAGTAAATAGGATTTTATAAGCTCTCCCTTTACCTAGCACTCATAGTTAAGATTATCCATATAATTACTGCATTCTTATACAACCTGTTCTTCTTCTGGAATTATACTGAATATCCCTGCACATGTCTATGCATTATAACTTGCATCTACATAGCCCCATTCATGTTTTACAAGGTAAAACATTTTACAAGGTAAAACAAGTTTTGGGCGAGTAATATCGAGTATGTTAAGAATGGTGATTATGTAAGAACATTTCTTCATTATTTACTACTCGTTACTGAGAAATTACATTTTGTACAAACTGCTCTAGTTTATTCAAATAGGAAAGGTTTTTTTCACAATAAAACACCATGCTGGATATCTGATGAGATCAATACTTAGACATTAATTCTGCCAGCTTTTTCGCATTCCCCTTTCATGCCCATTTGAAAGATACAAGAACTTGGTGGATTTTTATCCAAATGTTTCTGCTTCTCCTGAGGAAAAGACCATAAGAGAAGACTGATGATGAAAAGATGACTGGAAATATCTTCTTGGACCATTACATTGAGCCTTCTGTCATGTCTACAAACTGTGTCATACACATTTTTTCATAAAGAGACAAGTACATTACATATTTTTTATTCTTATTGGAAATCAACTACTGGTTAGGAGCACTGGGTTTATTTCCACTTTGAAATTATTCTTGCCTGTATTTATTTCCAGTCATTCTTGTATCAGCATTTAGGTCAGTTAAATGCAGCAAGGTCCTTTGGTTAACTGCCAGAAAATGGGCTTTCCTTTCTTCTGATCCTCCTTTCCTTCCTGCCCCCTTCTTATTCCTCTTCAGAAACGATGAGTTATCACAACTGTGCACAGTATTCTTGGTGGGAACTTAGCAGTAGTTCACACAGGGTAGATAAGACTTTCCCAGTCTCTGCAGGACGTACTCGGCCTGTTCCAGCCAAAGGCCCCTGTTGGCCTTCCCGCAGTTGCATCTCAACCTGTTCACCCTGCAGCTGCTCAGTATTACAAGGTCTGGTGCCTTTGTTTCCAATTGATGAATTTCAGCTTACAGCAGGAATTTTTGCTACTTAGCAACCTTGTAATTTTGACTTTTGCAATTTCATTATTTCTTTATTATGTCAAGATTTAAGATCTTCCTGTTTTTGCTGTACTGTTCCTGCCTCCCAGCTGTTGCCATCAAGAGTTCATCAGTATGTTCCTACCTTTTCTGCCAAACTCTAAGATATTTCTGAGTCCTACATCCAGTCCTCAAGGAATTTAGGTCTTCTCCTTCCTCTTGCTGATTAATTCCCCTCCACTGCAAGTCTCTTGCTGTCTGCTCATTGGCCACTTCCTTAGCTATCATATACTAACTGATACACAGAACTCCAGACTGATTAATCATTTCCAGTGAGGAAATGTTTTACTGAAGTCTAGACAGATTGGAACTATTTCATTTCCCTTGTATCAAAAATTAATTGACTCATGAGAGATAAGTATTAGGTTAGACTGGCACAACCTGCTGCCAGGGGATCTTAAATCTATGCTGTGTTTTATCCCATTCCCCATCTCGTTCCTTAACTCTAATTATTCTTTCAGACTTCTGGGGTAAATATTGCCTAACTTTCTAGTTTGACTGCATTCAGCATTTTGAATTCAAATTTGGTGATGTCTGTTGGAAGGAGAGCACAGCAGGGCATAAGCAATCCAGGAAGTTCCTGGAATGCATTGTTGATAACTTCGTTATTGAGTGATAGAAGAGCTAACAAGGAGAGGTGCCACGTTGGACCTTGTTCTCACCAAAAAGGAGGGCTTGGTAAGGATGTGAAGCTCAAGGACAGCCTTGGCTGCAGTGACAATTGAATGGTGTTCAAGATCCTCAGGGCAGCAAGGAGGGCACACAGCAAGCACACTACCACGGACTTCAGGAAAGCAGACGTTGGCCCCTTCAGGGACCTGCTTGGTAGAGTATTGTGGGACAAAGCCCAGGAACGAAGAGAGGCCCAAGGCAGCTGGCCAGTATTCAAAGATCACTTGCTCCAAATTCAGGAGCTATGCATCCCAGCAAAGAAAAAGTCAGGCAAAAACACCAGGACACCTCCATGGATGAACAAAGAGCTCCCTGGCAAACTCAAATGCAAAAAGGAAGCCTACAGAGGGTGGAAGTATGGACAGGAAGCCTGGGAGGAACACAGAGAAACTGAGCAGCCAGAGATCAGGTTAGGAAAGCTAAAGCCCTGATAGAATCAAATCTGGCCAGGGACATCAAAGACAGCAAGAAAAGTTTCTCCAGTATGTCAGCAATAAAAAGGAAAAGGAGGGAAAATGTAGGTCCCCTCCAGAACAGGAGACCTAGTTACACAAGATAAGAAGGTGGCTGAGGTACTCAACAAATCTTTTGCCTCAGTCTTCATCAGCAAGGGCTCTACTCACACTGCCCAGCTTTCAGAAGGCAAAGGCAGGGACTAGGAGAATAAAACTGCCCTCTGTAGAGGAAGATCCAGTTTGAGAACATCCAAGGAACCTGAAGGTACATAAGTCCATGGGACCTGGTGAGTTGCATCCATGGGTCCTGAGGGAACTGGCAGGTGAAGTGTCTAAGCCAGTCTCCATATCATTTGAGAAGTTGTAGCAGTCCAGTTAAGTCACGACTGACTGGAAAAGGGGAAACATAACCCACATTTTTAAAAAGGGAAAAGGAAGACCCAGGGAACTATAGACTGGTCAGTCTCACCTCTGCCTGGCAAAATCATGGAGCAGATCTTCCCAGAGACTATGCCCAGGCACATGGGAAACAAGGATGTGTTTTGAGACAGTCAACAGGGCTTCATTAAGGGGCTTAATGGACAGACCATTCAGTGGATAAGGAATTGGCTGGATGATCACACTCAAAGAGTTGCAGTGAACAGCTTGATATTCAAGTGGAGGTCAATGGTGAGCGGTGTTCTTCAAGGGCCAATATTGGGACTGGCACTGATTAACATCTTTGTCAGAGACATGGAATTGAGTGCACCTTCAGCAAGTTTGCTGACAACACCAAGCATTGTAGTAGGGTTGATGTGCTGGAGGGAAGGAATGTCATCCAGAGGGACTTTGACAGGCTTGAGAGGTGGGCCCATGNGGCTTGAGAGGTGGGCCCATGTGAATCTCATGAAGTTCAACAAGGCCAAGTGTGAAGTCCTGCACATGGGTTGGCACAACCCCAAGCCCAACTATAGGCTGGGCAGAAAATGGACTGAGAACAGGCCTGAGGAGAAGGACTCGGAGGTGTTGACTGATGCAAAGCTCAGCATGAGCCAACAATGTGTGCTTGTGGCCTCGAAAGCCAACCATGTCATGGTCTGCATCAAAAGATATGTGACTAGCAGGTCAAGGGAGG
>VZTU01003026.1:495394-529055 GCA_013400835.1 Zapornia atra | reverse complement strand
GCCTGTCTTCATAGGAGAGGTTCTCCAGCCCTCTAATCATCTTCATGGCCTTCCTCTGGACCCATTCCAACAGTTCCATGTCCTTCTTATGTTGGAATGGGTCCAGAATTGGACACAGTACTCCAGGTGGGGTCTCACGACAGCGGAGGAGAGGGAGAGTATCACCTCCCTCAACCTGCTGGCTATGCTCTTTTTGATGCAGCCCAGGATACGGTTGGTCTTCTGGGCTGTGAGTGTGCATTGTTGGCTCATGTCCCAGCACCCCAAGTCCTTCTCTCAGGGCTGCTCTGTACCACATCATCTCCTAGCCTGTATTGATGGTGAGCATTGCCCCAACCTACATACAGGACCTTGCACCTGTCCTTGTTGGACCTCATGAGGTTCATATAGGCCCACTTCTCCAGCTTGTCCAGGTCCCTCTGGACATCCTTCTAGTATATTAACTGCACCACTCAGCCTGGTGTCATCTGCAAACTTGCTCAGGGTGCAATCAACCTCAAGCAAGAAAAAGTGAGCAACAAAACCCTTGGAAGGAGGATGAGCATTCACAATTTCACAGGACAGGCAGGCATTCCATTGAGGTACAGAAAAAACATGTGACTGCAGCAAACCATTTGATTTAGGAAGTAGTTGAATTTAGGACCTAGACTATCAAGCAGTGTGATGAAGGTTAAGACAGTTCAGGGCAAATGTAGAATACTTTCAAGTAACTAATTTCACAAACTGTGGATTCAGTCACTACTATTCCCCACAGAGCAGGAGAATGTAATGTGCTCCTTGTTAAGAATACTAAGAATTCAGGGTTAATTGCTGCTCATTTCAGAAGAATATTTAGTAGCTAAATTCACACACCTTTAAAACATACTTCTAGATTATCAGATGAAAGATACTGAAGCAATGAAAACAGTTAGCTGTATGTGTAATTATTTTAATAAAACAATAATCATTTTTTCAGAAAGATAAATAAGAATATGATTTACTTTAGCATATCTTAAAATTTCATTTGACTGAAGTACCTTCTTAAAACTGATCATTCTGGGGTATGCCCAAACAGTCTGAATTCTCAAGTCTCCATGTCCAGGAGAACTAAACATGCTTTAAGGATGCACTCAAAGAGTTTAAAACTGCATGTTAAGCAAAGTAGTAATTAGAATTAGCTAATAGGAAAAAACAAGTATGATACTTAGCTAAAATACAGCATGTATTTATATGCTGTCTTGAAGAGAAACTGGCCTATGTGTTCATCTAAGTGCTTTCATGCATCTAGACCTCCGCACATAATTAGATATGAACTTGGTGATGAACCATATTGCATCAACCTCACTCTACCCAACTATAACTTTTACTAGCAAATAGTCTTGTGTGACCTAACTGGGAACACTCTGGTTGAGTTTTAAAAGCAGCAGATGAGAAAAGCATTTAGGGAATGGCCAAGTTATTAGCACATTGTTTATTGGCCATCCTACATGTGCTTTTGAAAGAATATACTCTTTTTTTTTTTTTCTTTTTTTTTTTAACTGGAGTTGAGTATTTTAACACTGTTTATAAAGCCACACATTTTAGCATGCAAAGCAGTCAGGAACATTCCATAGGCATCTGCTGGGACATGGGCTACTGCTCTGCCAACTCTCTGAGGGCAATTTTTTTTTTACTGCAATGAAGAGAATTCCTTTGAAAAGAACAGGCAAATATATGTGTGTAGTTTACATACTTTTGTGGTTCACATATTTTGTGGCTAAAAATATCCAGAATCCATATCCCACCTTCAGATGCAGACTTGGAAACAGATCCAGCTGCAGAGTACAGCTCCTGTGTGCTCTTTTCTTGTGTGTGAAAATAATTTATATTAAAAAAATATAAATATTTTAATATTTTATATTAAAAAAAACCCAAAAAAACCCCTACCCACCAACAAACCAGAAACCTTAAACCTTGGAATCTGACTTGGCATGACTATTCCTTTCATAATTCCATTTCAGAAGATGATTGGTTGAACTGTCTCTATGTAAGGATAAACATGCAAAGCTTGGACAGCACCTGAAACACTAAAATCTGAAGACTTCCTAAAATCTGATACTCTTACTGGCCAGGCTGAAAAAAAAAAAAAATCACTTGGCTTTCAAGCTTGCAACATCACAGCAACAGGCTCTCCTAGATTTCTGGTTCATTTGCTTATTCACAATGTCACAATGTATCACAATGTCACTTGTGTGACAATGACTTTCTCAATATAAAGCAGCAAAAATTACTTTTCCTATTGAACTTAAGCAGGGTGTTTATTATGCTCCTGCAGTGCTTCTAGGAATGGAGATGAGTTGCAGGGAGGGTAAGACCGCAGTTCTTTTTCTACCTCTAGTCTAGATTGGGAGAATGGGAGCTACTGGTACAAATTAAGAAGCTAACAAATGTCATTTTAAGCTGACAATGTTATGTTATTCCTTGCTAGTTTCAAGTCTCATTATGAAGACACGCTCACCATTTAAGGTGGGAATGTTTATTCTGCCTGGTGGTCTTTAAAAACAGTTAATTGATCCCTAAAATGATACTCCAAAGAAAACCAGGTGATACATGATTTATATGGACATTTGTGCACAAATATGAACATAGGAACTCTTCCCTCCACCCCATCGCTGTCAATAACTAGTGACATCTAGTTATTGTGTCGGCTGAAACACATACGGCAAAGCAGGAATTCAGATTTTTTCTGCTTCCTTTGTCTAGGACAAGGAGCTATCCTGCTTTTTCTGATATCTTTTCTCTTTTAACCCAGTCCAAAATGTAATTTTATTGTGAAAAAGGTATATGATCATTTGTTGAGCGTGTCTAGGAAGTGTCCGGCCCGTAGTGCAGACAACAGCAGTAGGTCTTAGTGAGGTGCTTGGACCAGTGGCCAGAGCACTGTTGTGAGCTGAATTTACAGACACCCTGGGCTAATTGCACATACTCTCAGGAGTCAATCTTTACATCTAGCCTGATGAATCAAAAAGCCTTTCTGATGGCATTTCTTATCCATCTGTGCAGTGTATGCATGTATATCTTCCAGTCCAGGATTTCCCAGATGGAAATATAGGAGCATTTTCTGTAGCCACACTGCAGCAGTCATCATTAAGAGTGATTTGAGTCCATTCTTGCTCTTCTCAGTACACCAATGAGGACCCAAACCAACTTTCATGAACATGCCTGCATGTGCTCATGCAAACACATAGCAAAATACTATGTAACTTCAGAAATGCAAAAATATCATATCTTCCTCACAGAAACTTACTGTCAGATAACAAATGCATCGGCTCTGAGAAAGAGGTAAAAAATATCCCAGCTTTATTGAAGCAGAAATGAAGCTGAAGTTGTTCTTGATTTAATCTTTGTACTGCTCACTCTCAAGAAGTACGTGTTTGACCTGAGGTTCATTTTCCAGGGTGCAACTCACATCAACAGATTTCATCATAGGAAATAATTTTCCTTTCCTTTGACAGATAAGTCACATCATGAGATTGGTGTTTAACTGGCCACAGTTGCCACCAACAAATTCCAAACAAACTGGAAAAAAAAGGGGTAATATTCTTCTTGTTCTTGAGATATCTTGGACCCTATCCTATGCTATCATTCACCTCTGGTTGGGAAAAACGTGTACATGTTGGACGAAATGGTCTCTGATGGCTTTGAAAGTGGATCAGGATTATGTATTTCACATCCACAGACTACAGGGGGATCCCAAATTTATTCCTGAAATTTATGTAACCACCATATATTTAGTTTGTGTGGCAAGCTTTTGGTAGTGGGGTCTACAGGGGTGGCTTCTGCAAGAAGCGGACAGAAGCTATCCCTAGCTCTGACAGAGCCATTACCAGCCAGCTCCAAGGTGGCCCATCCTGACCAAAGCCAAATCCATCAGTGACAGTGGTAGCACCTCTGGACTAACAAATCTAAGGGAAAAAACAAACAAACAACAACAAAAAATCCCTAGCAACAGCTTTTGCCACCAGAAAAAGGAGTGAGAGGTTGTGAGAAACTGAAGACTCCAAGGTCAGGGAAGAAGGAGGAGCAGGAGGTGCTCCAGGCACCAGAGCAGAGATTTCCCTGCAGTCTGTGGGTAAGACTGGTGAAGCAGGCTGTCCCCCTGCAGCCCATGAAAGATGATGGGGTGTAGAGATCCCCCTGGAGGACTCCACACCAGAGCTGGTAGAGACATTTAAAAGAGGCTGTGACCACATGGGAAGCCCAGGACCTGCAGCCCGTGAAGAGAGGAGCCCCCATTGGAGCAGGTTTGCTGGCAGGACTTGTGACCCTGTGGGGGACCCACTCTGGAGCAACCTGTTCCTGAAGGACCGCACCCAATGCCAATATTCAGCATATCTCTAATATAGACTCCCTTACTGCAAGTCACTTTTTTTTTCAGCCTAGCAATGGCAGGGAGAACTGAGTACTCCCTTCTTCTCTGCAGTAGCTTGTGATTTGTTTGAAGATTTGATCATGGTCTCCTCTACAAGATAAATGACTGTGGATTTCCAGCTTTTTCACCTTTGGCATTTTAAAAGACCCTGGATCCCTCTCACTATGGACTTTTCTCACCTGGTAGACACGTTGAAGAGTAGGTCAGACTTCCTGAGCAAGGTAGCACCACAGGCTTATTGATTATATGCCAGCAGGTAAATGTCCTGCCTCTAATCTCACCAGCTTCCTTGCTTTCACTAATTCATAGAATCATAGAATCGTAGGGGTTGGAAGGGACCTCAAGAGATCATTGGGTCCAACCCCTCTGCCAAAGCAGGCTCCCTAGCTCATATTACACAGATAGGTGTCCAGACAGGTCTTGAATATCTCCAGAGAAGGAGACTCCACAACCCCCTGGGCAGCCTGTCCCAGGGCTCTGTCACCGTGAAAAAGTTCTTCTGCATGTTGGTGCGGAACTTCCTGTGCTTCAACTTGAGGCCATTGCCCCTAGTCCTATCCCCACAGACCACTGAAAAGGGGCTGGCCATTTCCCCCTGCATCCCATACTTAAGATATTTATAAACTTTAATAAGGTCGCCCCTTAGTCTTCTTTTCTCCAGTATGAACAGTCTCAGCTCACCCAGCCTTTCCTCATAGGAGAGGTGCTCCAGGCCCTTAATCATCTTTACAGCTCTTCTCTGGACTCTCTCCAGAAGGTCCCTGTCTTTTTTATACCAGGGAGCCCAGAACTGGACGCAATACTCCAGGTGAGTCCTGACCAGGGCAGAGTAGAGGGGGAGGATCACCTCTTTCGACCTGCTGGCCACACTCTTCCTGATGCATCCCAGGATCCCATAGGCTCTCTTAGCCACCAGGGCACACTGCTGGCTCATGGCCAACCTGTCATCAACGAGGACCGCCAGGTCCTTCTCCACAGAGCTCTTCTCCAGCAGGTCATCCCCCAAATTCAGAAAAGTATTATTGATACTTGCTGATGTCCTTAGTTAAACTCAGTTTTCTTCATGGGAATCTGGGGATGGTCAGAGGACAGAACTACTATTATACAAATTTACAAGAACAGTCTTTCTTTAGGAACATCTACATGCTTCACCAGCACCTTCAGTGTGAAGGAGGTCCATTTGTGCCACCCAGCCAGATTTTCACATTTGTCTGCCCAAAAAAAGGTAAGTCAGCTTGCCATGAAAATAGGAAATAAAGAAGAGAAAGCACAAGGATGTTTGTGATCACACATTTGCTTTTGCTTGGCATTTGTCAGCAAGAGGATTCCTTTCTCTGATAACCATATGCAGTGGAAAACTTGAAGGAAGCCATTTAGGTAGATTCTGAGAGCCCTTGGTTGTGAACTCCAATGTTGACCTCATTCCAGGCATCATATTCTTTATATGTATGCCATCCAGTATCTTCCCTATGACTTGGTTTATCTTAAAGAGATTAGGCCTTTCAAAAAGAGAAATTAGTTATTTTGATGGGAACACCTTTGGGAAGTGTTAGGCCCAGAGCTCACATCATAGGGGCAGACAAAGACTAGGTCAGTATCATGCATCCGTGACAGGAGTTTTGGAAACTCTATATTATTTTCTTCAAGTGCCAAAGAAAGTGTTCAAAGAATAACATTTCCCTTTGGGTTCCACAACAGTCCCAGACTTTTTAGCATTTGAATTTTGTCATTTGCAGAAATCAGCAGTGTTGCAGTTGCTATAACCTTGAGTCCCAGTGCCAGCCTTCTACATGACACACATCAGGAATCGTCTTATGTCTTCTACTTCTCCATTTTCAATATGTCCTTATTGATGTTTGTGCACCTGCACAAGAGATACTGATCTGTGATACTCTGCTCAGTGTTCTTTTACACTGAAATTACTAATACCAAGGAAAGTATGTTCCTACATATTTTTCACTAGTTCTAATGGGTCTTTTTATATCTCTTAAATACTCTCAGTGCATTAGATGATAAAGTTTCCTGGGTAAAGCCACAGAAAATTTTTACAGCTATGGCCATTTTGCTTCCCAAATCTTGATAGCTTTCAAAAAGTGTAAAGGGCTGTGATAAAGAGTCATACACAAGTAAGCAAACTTTAAATAGAACTAAAATTAATACACAGGTTTTACACCAAACTAACACAGGATGGGAAAGAGACTTCCAGAGAGAGTGAGGAGTGGACTTGTGTGGTGGTTTTGGCCCTAACTAGAGGCCAAATACCCACCAAGCCGCTCGCTCACTCCCAGAGGAGAAACTGGCAGAGCCAGCATGGGTTGGGATAAGGACAGTTTACTGGCAAATATCAAAGTGAATACAGAACAATAATGGTTCATCACACAAACACCCAGTGCTGACACAGAGTACCTTATTGACCCAATGATCACAGAGGGCTGCCCAACGGTAAGACCCGACTGACCCAACATCCCAGCCACACTCCAACTGTCCTAGAGGCAAAAAACAGCTCCCATCCTTCCCCAGGCAGCTGCTTTTATGGGCAAGTGGTGTCGGGTGGTGTGGAAAACAGCTCCGGCTAACTCAGCTCACCTGGGCTGACTCAGCTCACCTGTGTTGGGTGATTGGGGAGGTCAACCCTGTCCTGGCCAGAACCAGGACAACTTGTCTTTAGCATGAAAGGATATTTGTACCCTACACATATTGGAAGTGGAGGTAATTGAAATACAGCCACTGCAATTTCAGAGCTCAGCTCTGCAGGTCTGGCTCAGCACGAGTCTAACACTGTAATGCCGAAATTAGGTGCCTTTATACTGAGGGCGATGCATGTCTGGCTGTAATAAATCCTGGTGTGCAAAACCAGCTTAGAATCATAGAATCACAGACTGGTTTGGGTTGGAAAGGACCTCAAAACCCATCTAGTTCCAATCCCCTGCCATTGTGCAGAGACACTCTCCACTAGACCAGGGTGCCCAGATCGCCATCCAACCTGGCCTTGAACACTGCCAGGGAGGGTACAACCACAGATGCTCTGGGCAGCCTGTACCAGGGCCTTGCCACTCTCACAATAAAGAATTTTTCTAATATCTACTCTAAATCTACCCTCTTTTTGTTTAAAGACATTAATAAAAATACCCAGTGTCATAAATACAGTGAGCCCTCTTTTCAGTGTTGATTCACCTCGGTCCATTCTGTTTCAACTTCAACTCTCTTTCTGCAACAGACATATATCTGCTTTATACTGAAGCCATTTATTTTGGTGATTTATGATGTATTATTGCCAACAGCAGTGCTGTAAAATAAGGAAGCCTTCAAGCAGCACTTTTCTAAGGGTTGATTGCTGGCATTTTCATTATGTGTTTTACATGTGTGTGTTTGGCATGCTGAAAGCCTGAGCACACTGCTCCTCCACCTCAGCGCACGCGAAGATGAGTAGGCCAGCATCTGCTCTTAAATAGTGCAATGCTGTTCAGTGAAGGATTCCCTCGGAGTAAATCCCAGGTAGTGCCAATCGTGTGTACCTATAAACTTTGCTGCTAGAGGAGACCATCTGTTCAGTCACAATGTGGCAGCACTTATATCATGATAGGGTAACTCCAGAGCAACAGGTGGATGCTGCAAAACATCAGGAGTTCCCTAATTCAAGCTGGGACATTTTTCATTTTATCCACAGGGTCTGCAATTTCAGAAGAGAAAAGGTGCTCCAAAGCCTTGGCAAACCTTCCAAAATTCTGCCTCTGTTCTTAATTGCTTGGAATTATCAGAATCAGTGAGGCTAATCTATAAATCAAACAAGCTCTGTATGTAGCTTATGTTCAGTCACACAAAGGACATTAAATAAAAAATATCCAACAAAGGACCTTCACGGTTTATAGCTTGCCAAGCTTTAAAGTTATGACAGTGAAATTTTTTGTTTTCTCTTGGATAGTCCCATAGATTATTACCCAATGAGAACTGCACCCCGTTCAGGAATGCTTGCCTCGAAATCTCAGACAATAAGATGTCATATTTCTTGCCTGAGCTATAACAGAAGTGAACACTTCAGCAGAGAGTCAAGGGAATGACATGCCATTACTGCAAAAATTTTCTCCTATGGCTACTCTTTATTCTCCCAGTGGGATTCTTCCCAGGATAATGATGGAAAGCTGTTTGCACATGAACTGCTTCCCTTTTAGATCTCGCAAGCTGACAGGACTCATTCCTGCTCTAAAGACCCTGAAGTCAAGTGAGCTGAACTCTTTTGGAGTGGGGCTGCAGTGCTCACAGCTTTTCTATTGAAACACGGTTCTTTATAGGGTGAAAGAATGGAATTTTCATAAAATCTGTTCATCTCAGATACAGCAAAACCGAACTAGAAAGCAATTCGCAGACATGGGAAAGAAAATGCAGGCACAAGGTGCTGTGTTTTTGAACAAGAGTGAATGAGCAGCTTAATAATACTAGTATAATAGTGGACAGAAAACGAATATGCACTCTATGTAGATCAGAAATGGATGTACTACTTCCAAAAAGCAGTGCATGGACATCCTAGCAACAGTTGCATCACTGTGTGTAGCACCTGTAGCACAAGTTTGCCCTATATAAATCTGAAATGGTTGGTGAAACAGTCACTGATTATCATGAATCTGTTGACAGACAAAATACGGGAGACTTTGTTTTGTCACAGAGTTATGCTGAAGAGAGGAGTGGTTCACTGACGACTCAGTGCCTTCTCCCATCTGGAAGCAAGTAGGAAGAAAGGTTGAGAATTGCAGAACAAGACATTATGTAGCCCAGTTTTTCTTGTTGAAAGCCTTTGCTACTGCCGTCTGGAGAGGGAGGGTGGAAGGAGTTAATATTCCTAACCGTCTCACTGTGCACAAAACCCTTTTCAGAGGGAGCTGCCCAAAAGACAGGAAATGCCACCCCATCTGTAAGACATTCAGCCACTGCAGTTCAAGGCAGCCTCCTCCCTGCTCTGGGTGTCTTGTACTCCACCACCGACACCTGTGGGACCAAGCTGCTATCAGATACACCAGTTGCAAGAGGGGCTGCTGCTCTGCCACTTCCTACTCATCCTGTTCTTTCCTACATACTCAGAGGCCCCAAAACCATCCATCTCACTTCTCCACCCTTCTGTCACAGCAGTTCCTCTTTCAACCATCCCGGTTGCATCACTTCACCTACCAAACACTCTCCACCCACCTCACGTAAGGCTGTTAACACCCATACTTTCTATGCTGACATGTCCTTGGTCTCACAGCCTGAACAAGAAGTGCTAGATCAGAGGGGTCCTTGCGTCAGGTTCCAGCAGTGGAGCATCCAGGGAGGTGGCTGGGCACAGGTGATGAGTTATAGATTTCAAAGTGGAAAAATGGAGAAAGAAGCTCAATGATCTCAAAACCAATATAATATTGATAGTTTTCTTCAGTGGCAAAATCTGCATCACCTCACAGAGATGTGTGGAGATATTTCTAATCTTTTATCTCATTTTATCACTATTAGCTATTGAATCTCTGATTATTATAAATGAGATGAACGCATCATCGGCTTTCTTTAAAATATACCTCAGGGTACAGTGGAGAACACAGAAATTGCCAATGATCTGTATTACCTAGAGACACCCTGAGCTCTAATCCCCACTAAAACCAGCTTTGAAAACAGCCACACGACAACTTTGCAAAGAGGAGGGTGTTGGGAGGGGGAGAGCAGTGGGGCACCGAGGAGCAGCCTGTCTCACAATGGACAATTGTCTTCCAGGTGTATTCATTTGTCTCCACCCAACAACATTCCCCAGAGGACAAAAGCCTTCAGTGTGGGGACAGCTAAGCATAACAAATGACATACCAGACTTTCCCGAGGTCTTTGATGATTATAAGAGGTCTCTGTTCCGCTGTTATTGACTTTGCTGTCTTTGTGTTACTCCTTTAAAATGGACTTAGTGTGTTGCATCATTTCAAGTTCTGGTGCAGGGTTTACCCTGTAAGGTAGGGAAACCAGAGAAGGAAGAGGGACTGTGAAATAATTCGTAGGCTGGCACTTTCTAAAATAGACTGTTAGTTTGTTGTCTTTCTGGCTGTTGGTTTTGTTGTCTCCTCTCTTTTTTTACAAGGTAAAGGTTTTTTTACAGAGTGAACGATCTTCACTCAGCTCCAAATAACCACTTATTTTGGTAAAATTTATAACACCAGATTCTACTTTTAGCCAGGAAATGCAAACAAAGCTTGGAGACAGCTTGTTCCCTGACCCCAAATTCATTCCATGTTGCTATAGCATCACCCCCTGAGAAAATGGGACCAGCTCTTTTCCTCTCCTTAGACCTGCTCAATGGGCTTTTGTCAGCTGTTGAATTATAGCATTAAAATTTAAATACTAGGGATTTAATGGAGGATTATTATGACACCCTGGTGCATTCTTTGTGTTGCTCTTGGCAACAAACCCAAGGAATGAGTGAAAGAAATAAAAACGAAGAGCTGTCTTGTTAAAATCATGCTGGTGCTAGGACATATTTAGGAGGGAGAAAAATGGTTCCCTAACTTTGACTATTATTGTTGTACCAAATGGGCTGAAAACTCTTTTCAGTCGATAAGCATGACTAGCAGCTGAGGTCTATTCCAAAGCTGTTATCACTTTCTGCAAACAGGTTTCCTTCTACCTTGTGCACAAAATAAATGGGATCAAGTTAGGAGATGGGCATTGTATCCATCTACTACTTTCCCTTGCTCATCAGAAAATAGCAACACTTTTTAACATCCTGGCATGTCAAAAATGACAGATTATTTTAAAACAGAAAGTACAATCCGTCTCTCTCAGAATGTATGCGTGGTGTTTTCTATGTACATTTTGTATATGCATGACTACTACACAAATGCTTAAATGGCTTGTTTTCCACTAATATCTCTAGATTTCAGGAATGTTCTGCAAAAAACCCTCACCTTTTTCATGGAACAGAATAGGATTTTGTGTTAGTCTTTAAATAAGAATTGCATTCTGAACCATATAGCTCACTGCTGTAAAACATCAAAGACTTTGAACATTGAGCATACTTTTTGTCTGCTCATCATCAGTTTTCTCTAGAGAAATTGGGCCTAAATTAATCTCTGGTATAACTGTTCTGAACTCTCCAGAGATGTATTTTCCACTCTTTATCTTTGCACTAATTACGCTAAATATACATATATATATATATATATATATAAATAAAAAACCCCAAACATCTGGAAATAGGAACTTTATGCAATTTTGGACAATCAAATAGCTTGACATTTTGGAGGGCACCTTAACATGTCCTTGGGGAATTAATATTAGCACAATATATTTAACCTGGTGAAATTAGCATTATGAGCTGAAGCATAAATAAGTCCGTTCCTGTTGAGATACAGGAACTGACAGAGCAGTTGTCCTGGACTACTTTTCCTGGGTAATGCGAAGCAGACCAGGGCAAGCATATTAAACATGACCCTGCACCCTCTGCTTGTATTGGCTGAGAAGTTTTGACCAGCAGTGAGCATCTGACTGGTGAGCACAGTTGGGACAGAACAAATTGGAGACAGATTATAGACAAAATCAAGTGATAGTCAGCTAATACAACAACAAAATAACCTAATCTTAGACATGTTCACCTTGGCATTTAAGTATAAAAAAAAATCTTTGATTGAGGAAGAATGGTGATGGGCTGCTTCAGTACTTTGTTAGTACTGCAGTTTTTACATTAGTAAAAACCTGATAATATTATACTCTCTGTAGACTAGAGTCTTCCACAAAAAGATCTCATAAAGCTATCAGGTTGTTGGAAACTGTACAGATACAGAAGAAAAGTTTTATTATATCCCAAAGAAATCAATGACTGTGGTGATAAGTTCCTTGGGTTTTGTGGGGACCTGCCTTGCACAGAAAACTCTCTCATTCCAGGAGCGCTTCATGTAGAGGATTTGCCTAGCCTGTGTCTGAGGATCAGAGCAATAGACATTTTGACGTGATTCATAATGTGCTCTATCCTCTTGAGGACTCAAGTAGGGAACCAATTAAGTCCCAGGTGCTTCAGGAACCATTAAAAGTTTAAGCTCGCTTGAGGCATGCCCATTGTGCCTGCAATCAGAGTGCAGAATAGCTGTAGAGTGAAATCAGTGGCAGGAATTGTGCCAAAAAATAAGTCAGCTGCTGGGAACTTGCAGAGAAAAGCTACCTTGCTTGCAGGAAGGACAAAGAAAGAAGAGGGACCTCCAAGGAGACTCAATGAGGGTAAAAGCATCTGAGAGAGGGGGCTTCAAGATAGTGTGGAGAAGTCCAAGGCAAAGATTTGAACATGCTTTTCCCATACGTGGGGTATCTTCTTTTATTTTCACAGCAAAACCATGCCTTCCAAATTACCGATCTTCACTGATCTCTTCCAATGATTAATGAAAAATGTATCAAATGTGTATTAGTCTAAAATGTATGATAACGTGTCCCAAATAACACCTTGCCCAGCCACCTTGGGGGAAAAGAAAACCATAACTGCCAATATGAAAGTTTCTGTTTTCCGTGGTGGCCATTTCAGCATCTGGGATCTTTCCTTTGTGTATCTGCAGAGTAGCTCCTCTATCGTCTGCTGCTGGCTTCACGCATTGCAAACTGGACGTGTGCAGTAAGGAGAATTTAAAAAAAACCCCAACAACAAAGCAACAAACCAGCAGTTATCCCATTCTCTCATAAATACCTTCCTGTTTGTGTTTCCAGGCTGCCAGGAAAGATCTTTTCAGAGCATTGCATGGCTGGAACACCTGAGAAATTTCCTTGACACATTCCCACTAAATTCTTGAAGATGAAACCGTAGCTTTTCTTATAAACAGTGCTGGTTAGACAGACATCAAGGACACATGGCAGCTGGTTCTGGAAAAGCTTTGCCTTTCTATGCTACAAATTCTTTATTAAATCCTGATAAATCTAGTGCTAGTACTTTGTTCCCTTCATGATTGGTTACTGATATTTGTAGAACCTGCATTTAGTTTATGGAGATGGTGAATATTTTAGAGCCTCTCTGCCATCAAGATTACCAAACTAAATCTCTATTCATAGTTTTAAAAGTACTATTTGCTCTTGGCTTACATCTCAGGTTACTGCACATGGCATAACTACCGCACATAATTAACAAATTATGAGGTGAGACTTCCAAATTGTAGCAAATATATTTTTCTCTGCAAATGTTTTTCAGCCTTTTATTTCTGGGATTATTCCAGATTTGCACAAATTCAAACAAAATCTGATTCAGGGCACTAGTTATATTACAATTTCCAAAGCAAGTGATATTCATGCTACAAAAGTTAACATTTCTTGTTAATGGGAAGCATATCACAGTAGTGTGGGAAAAACAAAAAGTCCCACATACTTGGCTGACCTCAGAGAAAATCACCTACTGAGAGGGAAAAAATATTATTTCCTTCAGTAGGAGTCCTTTTCTTCCTTTCTCATATTTTTTCTTTTTCTGATGAGACATGGCTACACATTAGTAGCACCTGTGGAACAAACAAACAAACAAGTCTATAAACAAAAAAGGCTTCCTTGATGACAGAACATTGCTCTTTTTTGCTCTTTCTTCTTCAAGAAAGGCAGCTAGAAGTACTAGATACGAGTTTCCTTGTCTTTTCTGGACTGGCTTCAGCTAAACTTGGCAGAGAAGCCAAAATGACAAAACACATGGGCTTATTCTTTAGATAAATACTAGACTGCAAAAAGCTCTCAGGGTTTGCTGTGTATTAGCGTAAGTATTTTCAATTGCTTTTGGCTATTTTCTGTTCCCTCACTGGCAATGAAGACAGCAGTACCCAGCCTCTTGCCTCTTGTTACCCTGAAGCTCATCATCTCCCAATTGTTTTCTGCACACATGCCCTACAGAAAGTGCAGAGAAATGCCTGGTTTCTCCTGTGATCTCATCTTGCTGCTCACTGTGATGTCCTACTCTGGCAGCTACTTCTTTCTGGTCATCTTGATAAATCCTGAAGAAATCCCACTTTGTGGCTAGGTGTTTGTTGCTATTTCTCTGCGATGCCAGTTGTGAGAAACACATCCACTCTCCACAAACAGAAGTCTTTACACTGAGTTATTTACTAAGGCTATTTCTACATACTCTACAGGGTTTTCAGAAATTTGTTATGAGGGCACCTGCCACACATTGCTAGCCAATGGAAATTTCAATGTTTGGCATTGCACATCTGGCATTCAGCATACGGAAGAAGTACACATTAAAAAGGTGTTTTGCACCTTTTTTTGCACTTGCTTTTAGAATGCACTTTATACTGGAGGTTTGCTGTGACAGATGCCATATAAGTTCATAGGGATCAAATCCTGTCTCAGAATATATGAACCATATTGGGAACGCAGACAAGTGGTAGAAGAAGTAGTCATGTAGAGATGATTTGACTTATTGAAACTTTGGGAACAGAGGCATATTTCGGGAACAGAATGCACCTCTTGTTTGTCTGCTTGAATATTTCATGGAAAATAGCAGTTTTTAAGTGGTTCCCAATTTCCCACTGTTTAAATGACCTGTTTTACTTCCCTGTAACACTGTATGAAATATTTGTCTACATAGCTCTTGAAATTATCTCCAAAAGTTTTTTTACATTTTTCCAGCCAAAAATTATTTTTCCAAGATGAAAACTACCCTTTCAATAAAAATTGTAATGTTCTAAACACTATTAAAATGTTTAAATGAAAAAAATGTAAGTAATGTTTAACATGTCATTGGCTATTTTATGGGAAAAAAATAAAATGGATGTGAAAACTGTTTTTTTGGAATGTAGCCCATTGTTGGACTGTTTTCATTTCAATTCTGTTTTACTTCTCTGTGGAAATCGTGAAAAAAATCAAGTTGAAAAATGTCTCTGTATGGTATTCTAATGTAGCATCATTTTATTTTTGTCCCATCACTGCCTCTTTTATTAAAATGTTGAAGCATATCTATCAAAACCAACCTTTGTTTTCTCATGTCTTGCCACCATTTTGTGATGTCCTGAGTTTTTTCAATGGCTCTAATCAGCTGTGTATTTTCAGATATTTTCTTTTTAAGAATGACATTTCCTTTTTATTTATTTTCAATTTTCCAGCTCTTGCTCCAAGGCCATCTCCAAATTTGGTAGCAATGTCAATGAGATGCTTCCTGGCAAATGTATTGCTTGCATTTTTGTTCCGTGATTGCATTCCCTAAGCCCCCGCTAATATCCTGAGACCTTGGGGGGGCAATAAAAGCCTGTTTTCTGTTGAAATTTTTTTTGTGTGCAATCCATTTTCCTTCTGCTGAATTAAGAATGACTTTATCTATAAAGAGTTCTCTGCTATTTTTATAATTGGGGGCTGATGTAATGGTAGCAATTTAAATAGTTCTGGGCAATGTTTTTCCTTCATGTGAGCATATGGTCTAATCTACCAGCAACGTGCACTGGTGATTTATCAAAAGGGCTTCATTTTCATAGTCTTTTATGTTGCACTAGGCATTCATTTAGTTTGGAATAAAATGAATTCTCTAGTCAGCTCATATCTGAGTGTGCTTACAGGAGAACTCCCACTGCTGCACTGGCACTACTCCGTGTCACCTTTTCTTTGACTTGGCAACAGTCATCATAATTCCATATTTCAAAGCCATTTGCTGTATAGGGTTTTCTTCCCTTCTAGTGTGGCTAATTTATTTTACTCCTTATTTGTTCTTGCTTTACAAACTGTAACAACATTCTTCTAATGTTCCAGCTCGGGCGTTTCTTTTTCCTGTGCTCTGCGTTGGCTTTGTCATTTGACCTACAATGTGTCAAATGGTTTTTCACAAATATTTCATTGGTTGTTACTACTGAAAGTTTTATTGCGTTGCTCCTTTGCCTCTGAGATCACAACATTAAAAAGAAGAGTTTTCTTCTTTTCTTGCTTTTCTGTTTAATGCACTTTCATGCCTGCCAACATACATATCCCCCTATAATTGGTACTGAACAACATAGTGATTTGCAGTTATAGGGAAGTATTTCCTTGCAGTTTTGTGGACCTCAATAATTAGTTCTTTGTCATGTTAACAGGACTGCCTTGAGACAAATTGTTGCTCAATCACAGCTCGAGGATCCACTTGACAGAAGTATCTGTTGCATCAACTTACTTTCTCTTCTGCATAGGTAAATCCGTGTGTTTACATGGAGTATGTTTTAAGCACCTCCAAAGTATCCGAATGTTTTCAATACACTGTGGATTTGACATTCAACTTTGTCCTAGCCAAGTTATGCCAGAGTATAAATCCAGATTAACTGCAGGAAAGTCTTCTTTTTGTTCATATTATATCTTTCATTTCAGACCTATGCCAAACATTTCAGGTAAGTCAGCACCTGTGATCCTTCTGTGTTGCTTCTAGTATCATTCAGCATTACCTGCTTTGGATGGATCTCTCCTAACACCTCCTTCTGCAACTAGGAAAGGTCTTTCTGATGAAGCAAGAGCCTCCAATGGGAAGTTTCAGCAGTAAACAGCATCTCGAAGAAACATGTGCCTAATCTTAGGGCAGTGCCTACTCATTGTGATCTGGAGGCCCAAACTTGACTGAAACACAACCCCTTCTTGTTCTGTTTTGCAGCCGGGTGTTATATGTAGATTAGTTTTCAGACACTAGTACTTGTTTTCATTTCCTTTGATATGGGTTTTAGGATAAATAAAAACAGTTGGGGAGGGGAGGGACATCAATTGTTTCTTGCGCTCTTGTGTTCATAAAGCCTGCACCAATTATTAGGACATTCAAAAGGGAAAATGGTAGTAAAAATCTGATCCTTATTTATATCCCCTTCAAATCATTTTCTGGAAGCGATGGCATCGGTGCAACTGGTTTTAAAAAGTAGTTCCCAGAGAAAACAACAGCAGGGAAATTGGATTTTTGCTGGAATCATACTAAAGCTTTACTAGAATCAGATTCAGTACTCAGAGTAACTCCAGATTTTAAACTCTGTTCCTGCCCAGCTGGTTTTCAGCCAGATTTCATTATTTTTGGTGAGCTCATTTAAATTTTTACTTTATTCTTCAATCTGCAGACAGCTGGAACATTAAACATAGATTTCAGCTCATGTTTTTCTTAAGATTTTAGTAAATGTCTGTGCAGTTAGCCAGCCTGTAAATCTAGACTCACGCAAGGAGCAGAAGCACTCCTCCTCTACCTGAAATGCAACAGCACAGGAAAACAAGGGCTGCCCTAAGAAATCAAAATAAAGTTTCTAACAGCAATGTCCAATGAATGTTTGGTAGCGAAATGATGAAAACAGTCATCACAGATAATTCTTCCATTTCTGTAACAATTTTTAAAGTGAGTTTTTAATCCTTCTTGAAGATGCCATTCTGCAAGTATGTCCTTGCTTACTTAGATTGCAATGAACATCTTAACCAACTTGTTGTTCAAACAGTAAGTGGAGAGGATGCCCTTTGCAGAATGTGGAGTCCCTGGAGGTAGATATGAGAGTAGCTACCAAGGTTTTCTAGTTCAGCTGAGTTTAAGCTGTTGACCTCAGTGATGTGTAGTGACAGTGAGTTCCTCAAGTTAATCTGGGACTCTGAAAATATTTCCATTTGTTTCATGTCTCCTGCCTTTCAATTTCATTGGCACACCATCTTTCTTGTTATGAAAAAGGCTAAATATGAGAGCCCACATGTTTTTTTCTATAACTTCCCATATTTGGAAAACCACCATTACATCTGCTTAGCATTCATGCTCTCTTCAGTGCTTCATATGGAAGATGCTGCCTCTAACGCCAGTTATGGGTTCCTTTCTAAGTGGTGTTTGGTGTCAGAATGTATTGACAGGTCTCAAAAGGAACCTTTTGCCATTTGCTGGTCCTTCCTGTGCCCTTTCCATGTGCTTTTGGCTCTCTCTTGGGCTGTTGATACAGATGGAGGGTTTCTGTGGCTGACCTCAGAGGAATTCTTCTGATCGGCCTGAAGGCTGGCATGTTTGCCTGGTGACTCATCCTTATACCCTCTTTTCCTGCCCTCCCCTCTTCTATTTGAGTGGTATCAGATAACATCTATTAAAAACAAAGCCAAAAAAAGGGCTCTTAAAACTTACGGCTCTTCATAACAATGGCTAGCTCTCTTTGGGGAGCTTGTCACTAAAAGAATGAAGGGTTGGATGAGGGCAATTCCATGCTGGCTTTGCTTCCCCTGCTTCTGTGCTGTGTCCATTTCCTAAAAGCCCTTGCTGTTCTGCCATTGCACAATCAAAGGTAGCTCTGACATGCAGTTGCTGAACTCTGAATGTTTTTAAGCCTGAACATTGTGAAGTCAAAATACAGGACTGTTTCACCAGGAGGGGAAAAAAAAAAAGCAGTCATTTAAATTTAGATCTTGGTGTTTGGTTCTGAGAATCCCAAATGTCAAAACACTAACGTCAAGGAAAATGGAAACAGCCCTATTGACAGTTCAACCAAGTGACAATATATGGTTTCAAGTAGTTACTTGTGAGTTAATGAGTGATTAACAAGTCACTCTTTTTAATTACTTTTCCAGAAGGACTTCAAAGACTTCAGGTGGAATTTCAGTTGGCAAGGGGTAGCCTGCAAAATTGGTTGGGCAACAGGCAGGCATTTTGGTGAGATTTCTAGTTCTTCCATCTGGTCACTTGGAAATTGCAGAACTAGGGCATATCTGGGCCTTTTCTGGAATTTTTAATGAAACTTAAAACCAAGAAATGGAACAGCTAATGAAAACCAAGACGAAGATAAATCAGGATGGTGCTGAATTTAGATTCTTAAAAGATTTTGATACCCCTAAATATAATTTCAAAACTGTTGTAGATTTTATAGAAAGTGCCATCAATATTGTTGTTACTGAGCAAAGAAATAGAATGCACCTGATCAAAGTAATGAAACAGATGGATAACTTCAATTAATTTTTCCCTTAATAATGCATATTAAAAACCACACATGAATTCTTAATTTCCTAGACTGAAAGTCCCAAAATATCATTAGAACCACCACCAAAACTTGAATTTGGACATGGGTCATCCAATAACTGCAAAAAACACATTTCATTATAAGTTAGTAACTAGTTCTGTTTTGGTTTTGGCAGCCAGCATTTTGAATTGGTACACTGTTACAGATAGAGGTAGACTGAGTGGACCACTGACTCAGTTCTCAGTTTTAGAGTGTTTATTGGGCTATGTAGAAAACTAAAATATTAAATGGTATGTGCCTGATAAATATTGACTCTCTGGCAGGTTTGAAACCCATAATGCTAAATAAAATATGCAGTGACATTTGACCTATGAAGTCAACTTCAATAATGTTATAATACATTGGAAAAGGAACAAAAAACAAATTAAATGTCTCCTGGGGTCAAATGATTACAACAGGTTTTGATGGACTTTTTTCACTTTACTTCTCCCCTTGCTATTTGCCATGTAGCAGTCAAAGCCTTTTTCTTGTGAGTGGCTGGTTTTCCTTGTTCTGCAGATTCACAGAATATTATGTAAACATTCATGACAGTTAAACAATTACAGCAAGAAAGATCTGATTAATAAAACATTTTGCAAAGGCATGGAGGGAAGTACATTTGAAAGAAAATTGATCCTATAAATAATCCTTTACATGTTTAGGGTGGGGTTTTTTTGTGAAGATAATTGTTATAAATTCACACAGACATGAAACCTCCATGATCTGATTTGGGATAACCCTCCAGTACCACGTAATCTCCCCGTGTATCCTGTCATGTTCAACAGCCATGTTTACAAAGCTCATTTAGTTTTTAGTAATTGTCAAGGACACGAGCCTCCCCCAACTCTTTGGAAACATTGTATGTACAATTATGATCTCTAATGTACTAGCACATCATGGAACCACTGCCATGGGGAGACTATGGTCCTACTCCATGTTTTCTGAAACAAGTGCTGCTGAACCTGATGAGGCTATCAGAAAAAGAGGAGGAAAGTCTAACTTCTTTGTGATAGACTGATGAATTTTTATTTTCCATGTTTTTCAAGTGTTTTCCTTGCACTCCCATAGATTAGCAAAAAAATAGGATTAATGATCCATGTCCCTGGTCTTTATTTGCTGTGTCCAGGTTTGTGGCTGTTTTGAGAAGAGTAGCACAAACCATCCCTTAGCCTACACTGTGACTATAGCTGATCTTCCCAAATGATACAGTGCAGATAGATATAGGTTAAAACTTTAGCTTCCATCTCCCTGGTATTACACTGCAGTAGATGATCTGTTCTGATGAGGTATGTGTTGTATGCCATAGAATGTTATAGCCTTCCTTTGGGGATGAGCAGCAGGGCATACTACGCTGTAGATCTCCCCTGTGACTGTGCAGCTTTGCTCAGGACCACAGGCTGAATATCATCTCTCTGAATTAAGTCATTATCTAATGTTTCCAGCTTTGTCATCTTGATCAAACAAACCTCCTGTTGTGTGTTGGGGATTTTTTTGCTTTACACAAGATTGCCAAGTTCAGAAAAGCTCCTATTTTTACTCTTGGCTAGATGCCATAGGTAAATGATAAAGTAATGAATTAATTTATAAAAATAATGCATTATAAACAGAAATTCAGTTGAGGCTCATATGAAGTTTTTCCATGTACTTAGAATATTTACAAGTGAGTGACACTATAGCAAAAATCACTAGGTAGATGACAATCAAAAAATGATAAATCTTGCTGCAAAGTAATGGTTAACACCGATAACAAAATAACCTGAGTGGAAAATACCCTGTAGAACAAGAAAGAAAAAAACCAGTCCTGTAAAGCAAATAATTTAGTTCTTCTTTCACATGTTCCATTATTAGTTCTTGAGAACCAGAACTGATGTATCAGATTAAATATAAATCAATGGGATGTAAGTTAAATGTTTATAAAACATAACAGTAGAAGACTGTAGAGGAAAAGGCTTCCAGTACAGTGATTGACTTAATGTATGCTTTGAGCTATAAATTGTTCTTGTGTTAAGTAAAGAAAATACAAATATAAAACTGTCAAGCTCCTTTCACTGTTTTGAATGGTCTAGGTCTAAATTAATGATGACAATAGTTATAATTTTATGCTATTTTTATTATTTCTAATTAATTGAAGATTTCTAAGTGGAAAAAAAATAAAGCGAGTATGCCAAGCTCTAGCCTGCTGTGAATTAAAGTGTCTGGGTTCTAAATTAGCTGCAAAACAAGGTTTTTAATGAGAATAGCAATAGCAATTGACCCCTGGCAGTCACAGTGTTAAGAACTGCTGCTGTAGTATTAAGTTACATCTCTGTTCCCTGGGCACAGTTTTACAAGTTATATAACAGCAACCATTGCAGGATTACTCAATCCTTTACCTAACCCTAATTGCATGCTGGACTTGTGGCTCCCATAATAGTTCTCTACTGCCATGCTCAGAGAAGATCTCAGTGACACCACCAAACCAAGATCCTGATGCCTGAACAGGCCAACAATGTTCTGCTTACTAGTACCACCCACCCTAAGGAACATTATTTTGTTTTTCCTTCTCTCCTTTCCTAGCTGGCAACCAGTTCCTGGCCAAAATTATCTACTCCCGGAAAAAATCTGCACAAATAATAGATGCATAAACTACAGGTACAGTACATACTGTACTTAAATTTTTGGCATTTGTGTGAGACAACCACCCAGCTGGAGATGGAAAGAGTATGACATATTAAAATGCGTGATACAAGCTACATTTTCCCTTGGGTTTTCTGGAAATCATCTGCATGATAGCCACAGATCTTGACTAGTTTTTGTATCTCTAATATGCAAAACGTGACAGTGTTCACGCCAACATTTTTGAACCTCTCTGCCTGTAGTTAGGCAAGCAAAAATCTGGCTTAAATTATGCCAGTACGGTGACTTTTCAGAGAACAAATGATCTCATACATACCTGTTACCATCCAGAGGTGGTAATAGGTGTTATCTTTGAAACCATACCACATTTCAAAGATAACACCTTACCCACCTTTCAAAGGTACAGGACAGTCTCACTGCTTTCATAACTGAGAGATTATGTGACTACTGATTACTAGTAGTAGCACTCCAAAATCCTTGAATTGGCTCAGAGTCCTCTTTCACCAGCTGGTGGGCAAGCACGTATTAAGTATTGCGAGGCGGTTTTCTCCTGAAGAAAAAAAATTGCTCCTACCCAGTGAAATCCGGCTCACCACTTTTAACTCTTCCAGTTCATCTTGCATAATTTTTCCCTGAGAGGAAAAAGCCGTCTACTGCCAGACTGTCCAGTACAAAGCCAGGTCATGGACAGTGCAGAGACAAGGATTCAAGGGGGAACCGAATCTTCGCTGTCCAGTGGACCCATGTTCATCTAAAAGCAACTTCCTTTCAGCGGAAATGTGCCTGCAGGAGAAACCCAGCCTACACAGTTTCACATCCTGTCTGCAGAGTCATCTCGCTGGCAAGTCAGACTGGATGAGGGACTTCGCTACCTCGTGGCATTCAGCATGTCAAACGACAGATGGAGATTTCTCAGAAATCTCTCTGGCACGGTTTCAGCGTGGGAAATACTGCCTGAAAGGCAATTGATACATTCAGAAGTTAAGAGGTCCCTTAGGCAGTGAGTTCTTAACAGATTTGGTTGATAATGAAGCAAAAGGCAGAAAAGGATGCTATGAACATGCTGTTACCTCTCCTGACTTGAAAACTGAGAAGTTTCTTCTAACTTGTGGATGGAGATGGGCAAAGTAGGATAAACCAGCATTTGCTCATGGTTCAAAAGCTTCTTTCCCAAAAGCATTTTGCTCAAAACCACACACTTTTCCTTTCCCTTTCTTCTCAGTTTTTCTCCTTCTTCACCTTACTCCTAATTTTGATACTTCACACTACCTATGTTTGTCCACCTTCATTGTTTTCTTCCTCCCTCTCACCATTTCCTGCAGAACACACTGTGAAAGCAGCAAAACGCAGATGGAGTTGCTGGATATTTATTGCAGAGTGTTTAACCTGTGAGGCAATTCACTTATTTAATTTTTTCTCTGGTACTTCAGGCAGGAAGAGCATTTTTGCTCCTATGTACTCAATACTTCAAACAAGATGTCTCTATAGCACTATGGTTATAGCTCACCACTTCTACACTAATCAAAAAATGACAGCTAAAACATAAAACTGAGTCGATTTTAGGAAGGTAGGATTTGCTCTAGGGGAGCAAAGTGGTAATTGGGAACAGTCAGGTCAAAGAAGTATCCTCTGCTTTTTATTCTTAGTATCAATGCTAGTAATTTTAATTAATAATTCCATACTTTTTTTTTTTAAAGCAAACTGTCTCATAAGGCAGAGATACGGGATCTTCATAGATACAGTTGTATCGGTAGCCTCACAGCTTACTCTCAACACTTTCACTGTTTTTGTGGGATACAGGTACATGAGCTGCATATACTGTAGTAAGTTGTGACCTGTTGATTTGCATCAGCAAGCATATTAAAGGAATAACCTGCATTTGGAGCAAGAGGGTCTGCGACATCTCTACTTCCATGGTCAGCTGATTGCACAAAGTGCTTAAGATTACAGTTGCTTCAGAGAGGAGTTGGAGCCAGAAGAGCATACTCTGTTCTTCTCAAACTGTAATAGTGGTATAGTGACATAATTGTATAATAATATAAAATTGTATAATAGTATAATTGTGTAACAATTAAATTAGATAAACATAACCAGCTGAAAACATAATACTGTCCCTTTCCTGTGTCTCTGTTAAGTTTCTGCAGTGGCTGGGAAAATTATTGATTTATTTGACCTAACACGAGTGCGTGTGTGCTCACAAGTTGCCTTAAGGAGGCTTCCATTTCATCAGCAAGCCCATTATTTAAACTACAAGACAAATTCACCTGCCTGCGGGCTGCTGATGTAAGTTGGGTGCTGCAAAAATCCCCGCACCTGCCACCAGAGCAACCCATGTTTGCTCTGACATTTTATCTGCGCAGTGTCCTTGCAATACAAAGCTCAGTGTGTGGGTGGGAGCAGAGGCTAATGGATAAAGCAGTTGAGCTGGAAAGGGAGAGGGGTTTTGAAATCAAGCCGTCTGCGATCAGTGACATTACAGTCACTCACAGGTGCCAGTGGTGACAGCCCTCGGATGAGGAGAGCAAGATACTTGGATTCTTTGTTCTCATGCAGACAAGCTGCTCTTGGCTCCAAATGAAGTTTGAGTGGAAACTGGATAAAGTGCCTGGTATTTTGCTTAAAGCTATTAGAGCTGGAAATAGCCTATCAGGTTGTTGGGGAACAGCATAATATGTCTACAAAGTTTTTATCGAAACTACAGAGAAACAAAGGAGCTACAGGAAGACATTCATCCCCCATGACAGATTAATCATAACCAAATTTTCCTGAGCTTGCTACTACTGCTGATTTCATGTCTTCTGTCTCTGACTGTGCTACAAAGAATTAGGAAACTCGTGTGAGACAGTACCGGTCTCCATATCTATATGCTTCTTCTCAGAAACATTACTTCATAGCCTAGATATCTGCTGTCAACAAAAGGTACTGGCCAGCCCATGAGACAAACACAGTAGAATAGCTGATTGCAGACATCTGCCGTGCTCAGGAGCGGGGTTCAGCATTGCTTGTATTAAAAAGCTTTTGCGGCGAGACAGCGGGACGGACTCCCTCACAGCCTGGTTATGGTAACAGTACCCCAAGGCAGTGACACATGGCTTGACAGAGGAAGCAGGTTCTCTGATTTACAAACCATGCTCCCCCTCTTCTCTGCCAAGCAACTTGAGTGTTTAACTGCACATTGCAAAAGGAGAAATCTATAAGAAAAAGTAAACTTACTTATGAGTAAGTAGTGATCGTAGCTTACACAACCTGTGTATTTGTGTCCTGCCTGTCCTACCTGCACTTTACATGTTTAGTCGCTGTCCTGTGCAGGTGACCATATGTATCACCCCAGAACTGGTGCTAAGAGGCACTGTGATTCAGGGAGACAGTGGTTTCCTTAGTGCTTCCGCAAACAAGCAGAGTGTCATGGTGGCACTCTCCTTAAGCAGGTAGCACTGTATCCTCTGTGACAACGTAGTACACCTGGCTTATGGAGGGGCTGGTGTTTTGAGAACTGGTGTTTCCCTAATACTACCTTCTTTCCTAAACAACAGTAACATCATGCAAGGTTTCCTCAAGACTCAAACATCTGGCCCATTAAGTGGTCCAAATTTCTGATATGAGTTGAATTTGTGGAAGTTTGAGTAATTTTATCATTGCTTATTTTGCTTTTGAGGTGCTGTAAAGCAACTTTAAATCTGGTCCCCTGTCTTTCTATGCTGACACAATTGAAGCTGATGAGCTGTGGCTCAACGCTTTTCCCTGTTTTTTCTTTAAGGATTTGATATCGTAAGGTCAGAGAAGGGCTGTCCTCACGCAGTAAAAGTGGTGAGTTTTCAAAATATGAACCTTGAAAACCCAATACAGAGCCTCAGAGAAACAAATGGAGTTGTGCAACATGATCTGGAGCTAGGGAAATTATATTTCAGTACAGTGACAATCAACACTTAAAGCTTTATCATCAATAACTCTTCACACTCCTGGGTTCAGAGAAGCGCTAAAGTAGGTCTGAATTTCTAAGCAAATGAATGATTTGTGCTTAAGCAGCCCTTCTTGGTTATAGAAACAAGCGAAGATCTGACATTTCTCAAATAGTGACATAACAAAGAAATTATAATTTCTCTGTATGACTATGGTTAAGGGAGAGAATTACAGACAAATTGAATGCTGGAATGTAAGCAAATACTCTGTGCTTACAGCAATCAGGGATTTTTCACTACAAGAAGGGCAGTCATTCCAGGATGTAGTGAAAGGCTCTCAGGTTTAATCTTCCAGTATTTCTGTGCCAAATGGGTTCACATAGTTTGGACAACTTTTGAGTAAGCATCAGTCATTTGAATACTTATCTACGACAAACTGGAAAACTTTTAAATGCCCCTATTAGAACTAATTAATCCCTTGTGCTAAAGCCAATGCAGCTGGTCTTATACAGTTTGTCATGGAAGAGAATTATTATTAAAAAAAAATTTTAAAAAAGGAGAAAAAGCAGTTATCAACATATTTTTAAGAAAAGAAAGATAGGATGTCTTATTTAATAGAGTAAGTCCCTGCTTTTGAAGCTATGGTCATATCAAACATTATATTCTATGGGGTTAAGTGTTAGACTAGCAGGTGACTGCCCATGAACCTGTGGTTTCCCAAATCAGAAGTCTGGGCTTCAACTCTCATTGTACTTTGTCTAAAATTACGTAACATAGGGAAAAATAATGCTTTCCTTCTACTTTCTCTTCGAGCATTTTCTTAAGAGAAATCACACCTCTCTCAGTGCCTAAAAAGACAAAGGAAGGCAAACATGACAGCTTTTCAAGAATGTCAGTCCTTCATTTGCTCTTCTTCTGCCAGTACTAATCAACTGTGAAGGATTTTAACTCAGAACCTGTGATTCTACATTTTCTTCTACATTCAGTGCAGTTCCCTTATTCTGTTTCTTTGTCAGATAAACCTGCCTCACTAAACAAGTGCTAGAGAAGTCATACTGAGTGCGTGTACAAAATTCAGAGCTGAGCTGCAAGCGTTGGTGGGGATTGCAGTGCTCCTTCCAAAGAAGAGATGTGTGTTCTTGACGGCTTCCCCATGCTTTCTTTGCTTGTAAGGCCAAGGAATGGGGGAGGTAAGGGGTGAGTCAAAAGCACGCAGAGCTGTTCAGAAGTTATCATATCTAATTATATAGTAGAAACTGGTTTCCATTCTGCAGTGGAAAGATAGCAAAATATTCCCCATACAAAACCGAGTTGTCTGATTTTGTCTGAATTGAACCTCAATTTAGTTTTTTCATCCCAATTGCTTTCAAATGAAGCAGAGAATAGCCTTTTACTCAAACAGAACTGGCTAATGTATTTACCACCAGGCTGTGTTTTCCTTCATTGGTCTTGTTTCCATGAAATGTACTGGTTTCAATGATGTGACACCAGTTCTAACACCAGCAGTTCCCCATTGCATCATCTTTTCCTTAGCTGGTGATTACTGTAGCTATCCTTGATTGTGACATAAAGACAGACTTCCAAAATCTCCTGTCTCAGGCATGCTTACATAAATGCATACTCATGCCATTACCTTCCTCCTAAAAAACAAGCCAAATCAAAACATGTGTCTGGAAAAGCAAATAGCTTACAAAAGAAAGATTCAACTCTGTGAATTCTTCCCCTCTGTTTTATGTCCTTTTCTTATCTGTCATCATAAGGTACATCACTGCTTACCACATTTAATGAGATTTCATTTACCTTGGGAGAAATCCCCAAACTGCTTTTATTTCACTTTGATTCAGCAAGAACTGACTTTTTTTTTTTTTTTTTTAAATTCTTGTCCTAGGCAAGTGAAGGCTCACCTTGACAAAAAGATTTCCTCAAAGTCATACTGCTGGTCTGGGCCAGAGCAAAGCTCAGAGATGTGTCTAGGGTATGGGCACACAGACCTTGTTGGGTGAGAGGAGGTGTCAGCTGGCAGAGGACACCTATTGACTTTACATCCTTGCCCGGCAACTTATCAGTCTTTTCTTCATGTATGTGTTAGCTACTTCCCAGTGACCTCAGGCTGATACTGCAGTCTGGGGTGCTGAAGTGGTGGTGAGTCACACACACTCCATGGGCTCATATTCCAGAGCATCCCAGTTCTCCCTTACCAGGCTCTGCTGCCTCCCACAGGCCAGCTCTTGTGCAATTCCAGGTGGGACCGTTTTCTTTTTCAGTTTTTCCTCAATGATCACAATCATGGATGAGTTTAAAGAAAAACCAAACCAAACACACATAGCCTTTGGGACTCTTCTGGAAACTGGACATCCACTTGAGATTAGAAGTGCTTCGTTTATAGTTTATATTAGTAATTTTTTTTTTTTTTAATTCAAGGGCTAAGTATTGTACTGAAAACAAGATCTGAATTGCAAAATAAAGAGTTCATGGATGCCTATCAAGAGGACAAGGCATTTCTAACCCAGAATTATTAACCTACTATTTCCCATGCCATGCTTACACTTGTGGTTTTTTTACCGCAATATTGCTGAAAGCTTCAGGTGACTGTATAGTTTGACACATTCAGAAAAAGCTCTGAACTACCAGATGTTCATCCCTTCCCAATACCAAAACTTTCACCCACATCTTCTTTTAGCTTATTTGTTTCCAGTGCTGCAGTGAGTATGTATCTTCAGGATATATTACGAGAATTGAAGGCAGGTCACAAAAGATAAGCACAATTCTGGTTTCAGTGAAGACCTCTGATCTCAGGCACAGACAAAATAGAAAGACATTAATGAAAGTTGCCCTTCCCTTGGATTCAACCCTTTGAAACAGCACGATTTATGCAACCTCCCATATACTCTGCATCGCTGCTATGAACTAATACAACATTCACATGACAGCAAAGCTCAAATTTAGCCCTTAAAAAGCTGCTTGCTGAGGTCTGAGATGACGTGGGGGGAGTAAAATCTCTCTAATGCTTAAATCCTCCTGCTGCTTCAGAACAGTCACCACCTCATTAGCCTTAGCTCTTTGTGTGATAGGAAATGTCAGCTCGCCACAGGAAAACTACACCCAATGGCAGGAGCATCTGTCTCCATCTAGTGTTCATCCGTCTGCTCGTGTGCTCTGCTGCCCCGCCAAGGAAATCACTAACCAAGAGGGGAAAACGAAGGAAATACTTGGTCAATAAAACGTCATCCTTCTCACCCTCTTCGCTTTCATCATGTGCTTAGAGCAGGAAGAGACCAAAAAAAAAAAAAAGGTTTAGAAAATCTTGTCTTTTTTACAGTATTATTCTGCCCACAACCAAAGTAACATTCAGGTTCTTTCTATTGTTAAATTCCAAAGGAATTTAAACTTCTTGGTATGAGAAGTAAAATGTTTAATTAAGGAAAAATATTGTGGAAACATTTATAGAAATACTTTCCACTGTAACTCCCAAAGTACTGGATAAGAGTTGCTCAACCCACCTCACAACGTGACTGTGAAGAACAGAAATGTCATTCCCTCTGTGGGTTGTGAAACCAAGATAATTTTTCTCCCCAACCTTCTGGGTGATTTGAGAGCACTTGAAGTGAAACCAGGGACAGGCTACCACCAAGGTAACCCCCTGTTCCAGTAGCCCAGCTTTTCGCTGTGCATCTTGCCTGATCATTTATTAGAAGAGAAACTTGTATACAACACGCAGGATAACCATTCTGCACCGGTAAGAAGCAGAACGTGAAGGGCATAGTGTGCCACATTGACACTTTTGGGAATAGAATGAGTCTCTCCAAAACATTTTTAGTGGCCTAGAGGGACCTGCAGGCTGGCCTTCCCAGTTGGAATGGGATCCAGCCTGGAGCCACTACTGAAAAGTCACTGCTGAGGCTAAGCTGAGCAGTCAGCCACAGAGACAGAGTTCTGAGAAACCCGGAATGGATATAAGTCCTTAGCTTTAAGATAAGAGGTAGAAGAAAGATCCTGAAAACTCAATATATAGCAGAGTATATTAAGAGCCTTTATAGGAACCATAGTCCTACTCAGTCTTTGTGAGGTCTCTATTAGTCCTATAAATGCTGAAATAATCACTAGCTGAACGCATAATTGCTCTAACCTCCATTTCTTAACACTTCTATATTTCAGTAAGTAGAATCAATTCCACAGTCTCAGAGAATAATCTAAATGTCAGTGTGATGAATGCAAATGTCTTTGGTCAAAGCCAAGAAAAGCAAGCAAGGAATTCAGGGAGCTCCAGCATGCAGTTAGTACTATTACCAGCTTCCAATGGTTTGGTATTGTGTCTAAGCAAAAGAGATTTACAGCAGCTGTTAACATGTTCATACATTTCAGTTTTCCCATCTCATATCTGACTGTCTTCCCAAAACATGTTAACCCGTTGACACACAGAGGATGCTGAGGGGTGTAAAAGTGTGTGAGACTCAGGCTGCCTCTCATGGTGGCAGGGACCAGAGAAGAAGGAAACAGAGAAGACCTCAGCAGGAAGAAAGAATTTAAGACAGATTGTCTGATCTGTGGGAACCTATCAGACATTCAGAGTTCCTGAAGTGCCAGGGTATAGCGAAGTGGTGCAGAGGTTGTTCCTGGAAGAGTTATGGGAATGCAAGGAACTATAACCCCAATGTGAGAATCCAGGAAACACACAATTTCACATTCTTTCTTTTATCTGAGAACTTGGTCTCTTTTGTTCATACTTCTCTAATGCTCAACAGCTTCCCCCTGATTCTGCGGATGCATCTCAATTATAATCTCCACCACTGAGTTCTTGCTGACCTCCAGTTAATGAGAACAAGACAAAGACCAACCATGATCTGACTCATGCAAATAATGCAAGCATTGCTGATGTTGAAAATATCAGTAAGTGAAAATAGGTTAAAGCTGTGTGTAGAAAGAAGAGAGGCACTGGGATGGCAATATTCGCCGTTTAGTATTTCATGTAAATCTTTTTTTTTTATTTTACTGCTCCTGTCTATCTGCCTTGCCATTGCTCTGGAAGAAAAAACAAAGACTTTGTGTTTAGATCTTGAATCAGACTTTTCTGCTGGAACACCTTCACCTTGATGAGGAACTCCCCTACTTGGTGTTACACAGGTCAGGAGGTATAATTTCCCCTGAGTGTTAGGGATAAACAAGAATGTGACTGTAAGTTTTGCAATGTACAAAGGTTGAGTTTAAACTGTATAGCAAAGACAGATGAGTTTTTCACACTTCTGTATTTCACAATGACAGTTTCACATGCTACCAATCAATAATGGGCACACTGCAAAAGATGTTCAGGTTTGGTGAAGCATCCAAAAACTCAGATGCATTTAACAAGCCTACCTGGTTTGGAAATAGGCAGACATTTTCATCAGATCTGGATTTCCTGAACATGTTCCAGGGATCTCCTGTCTCAGCCAGCTCAGAAATGATACAAAAAGAGTTACTGGAGTGTTTCAGTATTCATGTAACTGGTTGACAAGAGGCAGATGGCTGCAACATATGACACAGTTTATCATTATCTTTATTATTTTTGTTACTACAACTGGTATTAGTTGTGTGTTTATATACATGTTCCAAACTTCAAAATGTTTGACCTCTGGAGCAATTCTTATTTTTACTGAACTACATTACCTCTTTATAAGCAATAACAATATCACTGTTGAGAAGGCAAATACATACTTGTGCGCATACACATAATATAAAATAATGTTTTGCTCAGGAATAAGACTGAAGTGGTAGGCATTAAGTCCTTTATATATTCCCAGACAGCGAAAGCACTTGCAGTGGCAATGCTTCTCATATGAACAATGTACCGCTTATCTTTTTCTTTCTTTTTTTTGCTTTTTATTTTCAGGGGTTGAAAGGGACCTCAAGAGATCATAGAGTCCAACCCTCCTGCCAAAGCAGGTTCCCTAGGACAGATCACACAGGTAAACAGATCACATCTGTTCTTGTGGAAATGCCCTTAGTTATGAGACAGCCCAGTTTCTGTGTCAATTCTTGGCTTCTTTGTTGAAGCTGCCAAGAAGTTGTTCTAGAGGAAGAGATGCCTGATGTGGTTGTGGATGTTATACAATGGCAACGGCAAATTGGTAACAACAATAGCAGTTAGTTTTGAACAGTTAATTCCCAGTAGGAAATCTCATAATGCCTCTCCCATCAAGTGCACCCATGTTCAGTGTACTAATCTGACATTGTGCCACTTTACACAGACCATTTTCAGGCAGCTCCCATTCTGAATAAAAGGACATTCCAGTTGCTTGAGTAGAGAGGGCACCGTATAACCACCAGAGGTTAGCTTAGGATTTAAGTAGAGAAATGCCAAACTACAAACATCTCCTCAAATCCAAAACAACTCTTAATCAGTAAGTAATATGCTTAGTACTTTAGTATGTTGAATATGGCTCTTACAACTTTCATGGTAACACTTCCGCCCTGTAATGCAGGCATGAGACTCTGAATAAGCTTATGTGTGATCTACGAAGGCAGACTCTGAAGAGCAGCTCAGGAAATAGTGCCTGGAAAGAACAATGATCTGTGGGAATTTGGGCACAGATCTATGAGAACTGCTTTTCCCAGACTAATGAGCCCTGGGCAGCAACAGCTTGAAATGTTGAAACCAAGAGCATTTTTGAGGGAGGACATTTTTGAAAAATGTCTTGAAATGCATTTTGTAACTGCAGAGAACAGAGTAGAGACTTTGTGTGTGGGTTGAGGCTGTTTGAAGTAGGATGCATCTCACTAACTTCAACCATCTTCAAGGAACAGATTTAGTCTAAATTGGTCATTTATGTTTCCTCTGTCATCAATAGAAAGAGACAAGTCTAGCCTGTATGAAAGACTTCTCGGTGGCACATATTTTCGGATATGATGTGCTATCCATGTAGGTGCCTATCATTCTCCACTGAGTAGCTCCTAGGTAACTAGATTAGACAGGATACTTATCTTTCAAGTGTCCTGACTAAAGGTAGGGGAGACAAATTCTCCTTTTCCATCTGCCAGGAGAGGATACTGAGTATTTGCTCCAGAACCTGTGCATAGACTGCAGTTTTATTTCTGTCTGTGTTAAATAATTTTATTTTAATTGATGGAAGAATTGCCCTTACATGCTGTGTCCCCAAATGTTATAATCCAAAAGTACAGGCTTGCTTCTTGATTATATCCCATATCCCTGGGATGGGCTGAGGAGGTGAGCTGATAAACAGGCAGGCTATGTCTAGTAAAATGAGACTTTTTCAGTCCTATGAGATATTGCCTCCCTCTTTCTCATGAGAGACCACAGGTCTTTAGTCACCTGCACAATACTCCCCCTCCAATATCAGTGCTGAATGTCTCATCATTTGTACTGTAATTAACTGCATACAAATTTTTTTCAGTTCAGTTTTATTGTCACTGTGGATATAACTCCCAAAGACCCATGTCTTCTTTCATACCTTAAGTGCAGATTTTCCTATCAATTGGAATTGCTCGTGCTAACTGCCTGGGCCATACAAGGATTTAACTAAGGCATCTGAATAAAATAGACAAGGAAGTAAAGCACTACAGTCTAGATGGGCATAGTTCTGTCCACAGCAGCCATATCAATTTAAGCATAGAAGGGGGAACAGCAAGTTTTTCTATCTATCTCCACTAAACAGTTTTTTGAGGAACTTGTATCATCATTCTTTAGATGGATAGGCTATTCCACCATAATGACACTGATACTCTTTGGCACTACCCCAAACTATTGCCCTTTGCAAAGTCTGGTCTAGTTTTGGACAGGAAGCAAACTACCTTAGCCAGCTTTGGAAGGTAGTGATGAAAAATAGATCTTTGTTCAAAGGCTCCCTTCTCTCAAACATAAAGGGCTT
>VZTU01003026.1:437440-494326 GCA_013400835.1 Zapornia atra | reverse complement strand
CTCAAAGATAGGAGCAAAGCTCAAAAATTTCACTTAGATATTTCACTTCAGAATAATTCTTTTTCAGGGTAAGAATCTACCACAAAAATGATAGAAGTAATCTGGAGCTGTGGCTGAGCCATTGGGATATCTCTGTGTTCCTACAGAAACAAGATGCCACTGCTCTAATTCATTCTCTTTCTTACCATGAGATTCAGACCATAGCTGTTCTCTTCTCCATTGTGCAAAAGTAGCACAAAAACCTATCCCTGAATGCTGAGAGCTTCCAACTACCAGTGTTAAATCTTCATAAGGTGAGCAGCATGGTGGCTTCCCAGTCCCTGATTCTCAGGCCAGACTCCATCTATGACTAAGGAACAGGGAACAGCGAGGTTGCCTTGTAAGAAACCTGGATCTGTCTTATGAGAATCTACTTGGAAAACAAGTAGTAGCAGAGGAGTTGCCAATTTTCCTCTTAAGATTTTTTGCCTTTGAAATAAATTCAGCATCTTTGGGACTGTGAAAGTAAGTGTGAGTATGAACATCTTTCCAGAAAAGTGCAAAGAGCATATGTGCGAGTGTTTTGACAGGGCATTACCTATCCTTCTTACAAACTGGAAAAGAAGATTGCATTTAATTAGCTGAATGTCATCATACTTAGGAAAACTTCTGGCATCTTTTCACTCAAAACATTTCCTTCAGCCCAACCTCCGTCAATGATTAGAAAACATGTTGTGATGCCAACAGATTGTTTGTGGGAAGTTTTAAAAGAAAAATATAATTGATGTAAAAAAAATAAAAATCCCTTTTAATCGTTTCCTCATGCCAAAGATTACCAGTGATCTTGACGTGTGCCACATAATCAGTCATAATCAAATCCTAGCTGGAGTAGTACCTCAGATGTTGTTAGCTGTATTCTTATTAGCCCAAATTTGATTTACCCATTTAGTGCTAATGGAGGAGGCAAAAACTTGTTTAAGATACTGTATGTTTGCTATAAGCAGCCTAATGAGAAGGATGGATATATATATCAATAGAGAACATACAGTGTCAGCTTGGAAATGTCCATAGGAGTTGAATTGCTTCCTGCAAACACTCTCATGGAGACTTTGCCTGATCCTCCCTGCTTCCGAGCTTACAGACTTCAGAATGCAAACTGAAAATAATACTATCCCTACCAGATACACAAGGTATCCTTTCAGGATTTAATTGTGAATTATGGAAATCCTTACATAATTCTTGTAGTACTTCATTAAATTCTAAAGGCTTTTCCCTGAAAAGGACGAGACTCCCTGATGTTTTTCTTGGCTTTTGCACAGCCCTTGATTTAGATAGGCTGCTAGCATGTGCAGTTCAGCATTGTTTCAATGTATAGGGTTTAACATCTCTGTTTTGGAGTGAAAATATGTTTTTCATGCAACTGCCATCAAACACAAAAGACCCTCAGTCTTCCCTGAGACCTCCCACTATGGCTAGAAAATATTTTTGCTGAAGTTCTCAGCTATTACTTACTCTCCTCATCTCAGATCACATTTCTTCCCTTGTTTTGTCCTATACTCCACTTCTTGTTCCTTCTCCATTTTCTACCTTTTCTGCAACGTCCTATCAATACTACTTTCCCAGGAATTATGAAATATAGGGGGTAAAAAAAATAATGGGGTTTGGGGGTTTTTTAAGTGCAAAGAAAAATTGGCAAAAACCGTTTTAAAAAGATATTGTAGGCAGGGGAGTTTCAATCACTCAAACGCACACTTTTCAATATTTGAGGCTTACACATTTTAACACAGTGTAAGTTCATAATCACACAGTGGCTCACCATATACAATTGTTTGTACCTGGTTTTAAACTCGTCTTTCTGGCTCCTTCTGTTGAAGAGAATCCCACTAAAAACGGACATAATTTTTCAGGGAATGGCAGTTTCAATGCTTATGCCCACAGGGATTTGGACCATTGCAGATGTTTGAGACCTCTGCATCCTGATGGGGCAGAAATAGGATATGAATAGTGACAGGAAAACACGTAACGTCAAAAAAGTACCTTCACCTATTGCATATGAACTTATTAGGTGTATAGGAACTTACTAGCTACTTAGGGAAACGTAACAGTAGCTGGGGTTCCCTTAAGGGGGAGGGTTTTCTGGCTTAAAAATTATCATAAACTAGATGAAGATTGTATGATAACTAAGATGAAATTGTCACAGTACAGAATGCTAAACTCCGTTTTTACACGTTGCTTTCCCACATTTTAGCACAAATCCAAATAATAGTGCCACCACACACGCTCCCTCTATTGACAGATGCCGGTAAGAAATACCACCTGCTTCCTAAGATTACTGCGTAGCTAATAACAATCTATCATCTTGATCAGCTTTACCAAAGGAAAGGCCCAGTGCTCTGGTCAGGTGTGAACATCTGTTAAGGAGGTATCGCTACAGCATTTCTTCCAGCCTATCAACAGTATTTTGACCCTGTTTCCACAGCTGTGATAGCAAGTCTCTGAGGTTAGAAAAGTTCAATCTTTCTATATGCTTGAAAAAAATGCAAGTACTATCAGTATTTCAGGTCGTGAAAACTACATCAGCAATGTCTAGTATCATGCCTCTTACTACTGTACTTTCTGTATCAGAACAAGGACAGACCATAAGGAGGCACGTATGAGTCAGACCAAAGGTCCATATAGCTAGTGTTCTTCTCCAGCAGTGGTCAATGATGATAAATAGAGAAGAGTACAGAAGCAGAGGAAGAAAACAGAGTTATTTTCCCACAAAAATCTGCCTCCCTCTGATAGTTCATGGTCAGTCACCTCTTGAATCAAATTGCTGCCTTTGTATGTATATCATCCTTGATGGGTTTTTCTCCCAGGCTAACGCAGATAACATCTGAACTGGGAAGTGAAATTTTTTTGTTAAATCTAGTTCTCTAGCCCTCTAAAAACAGTTTGTAAAATGGATACCTCGGTACTACTACCTATAGTAGCAATTAGCCTAGGACCATTCTAAGCAGTGGCTCCCAAAATTGAGAACACTATTTTCAGCTTGGTTTTGTTAACACGTTCTTTTTTTTGTTCTCTTTTAGATTCTATTTTAAACATCATCTCACATAAGAAAAGAAGGGTCAGCAGAAAATTATTTGTTATGCATATCCTTTGTTTTCAAAAAAGGCTTCTATACAGTCATCATTTGGAAGCATGGTTGGTCTCAATTTGGCTCTTGAAAAATAGTCTGGTTGCCAAGCCATTCTTTCCTGTCCCACATTCCCCTTGTACTGATTCTGCAGCCAGGTCAATGGCTTCTGAGTACTGCTTTCTGTTTACTGCTATTGTGCCAGTGTACAACAACAATATCCAGGTACACAGTTTAGCCCAGTTCATTTTGGGTCAGCAAGGAACCGCTGTCCCTTTGGTGGTTTACACCACCAGTTACCCGAAAAGCCTCAAGACTCTTGTGTTGAATCTTTTCCTTCTTGTGTTACTAGTCTACAAGGTCTTTAAGGCTGGTGATACCACAAATGGGCTGAAAGTCTTCTGTGCAAACATACTAGAATGCCCAAGATTTTCTTGGATTATTTCAGTACTTAGGGATCTGTTTATTTTTTGTGCTGCACAAACCTAGCAATTTCTAGTAGACAAATGGCAATGCCCAGTAGAAAAATGATGTTAGTCTTAAATTTATACCATCTACACTAAGCTATATGTTGTCACTGTCACAGCAGATGATACTTTTTATCCACATAGATCAAAGAACTCCTCAGTCACCCTGCTCAGCCCTTGATCCCCAAACACAACAAATTCTACTAAAACTCTAACACAGTTTTAGGACCTCCATGCTTTCCTTTCTCTTGGAAAAGAAATTCCCCGCCTTTCTGCTAATGTTTCATCTTGGTACAATCATTTTTTCTTACGACTGCAATATCACTGATAGACAAGAAAATGGCTGAATTAACTATTTGAACTACTGATCCGGTTGGCAAGCTATCATTAGATCTTTTGTCCCTTCCCTCCAGCTCTTTGGTACCAGCCATCTATGGGAGATCTGCCACAGCCAGTGGTCAGTTATGTGGTCTATGGAACAGTGGGCAATGTGATTGTATACAAGTGGAAATAAAAAAAACCCCAAACATGAGATTCCCATCATTTTGCTATGTGTGCCTACACATAACTTAAGGAAAATCAGTACATGTTGTTAGGTTCATCATGGAAAGCACAAGTCATGAGTTCTTGAGTCATTCACCAAGGAAATAGGATATCATAATTATCTTAGTTACTTCATTCCTTCTGCTACCACATACTACCCTATCTACCTCCTCTCCCAGTTTCACAGCCCCACTATAAGGACAACAGCTGCTGGCCAAGAAGTTCAGAAAGGCTTTCTGTCTGTACTTTGTAACTTTATTTTTGTCTACTGTTTGTTATTAAAGGACACAACATACTGTAGACTTCATCAGGATTTGGACTTGATGATCCTTGTGGGTTCCTTCCAACTCAGTATATTCTATGATTTTATGATTCATCTCTAAAGTGAACCTGACAAATGCCTTTCCAGACAGTATACCAGAAATGGCTTTTGTGCTCCTTTTTCATTAAGGAGTGCAAATGGAAGAGTGAGAACTAGGAGAAAAATTAAAAAGAAATCCTTTAAAAAAGTTTCTTCTGCAGAGATTAATTAATCTTAGACTGAAGTAATTATATGGAAAGTTCAATTGTCCTTTAGTGAACTAAGATCAGATTTTCAAAAGGGTCTGGGGAGATTGAGACACTCATCCCCTTTATTCAGTCACTGAAAAGAGACAGATGCATTTGCAGGTATTTACAGGACTCACACAGACTTCTTTCAGTGCTATTCCCCATTGCCTGTTCAGGAAGTTGGGCTGCTTTCAGAGGGTGTCTACCTTTTCCAGAAGAAAATGGCAGGTACTTCTGATCACCAGCTGTCCAGCTGTCCAGCTATGCCTGTTCCAAGCAAGCAGAGCAGGATCCCAGCTTTGATACATTGAATTTCACTTCAGAGGTGCCTGAAAAGCAACCAATAGAAATTTCAAACATAATGAAACAGGTCAAATGCTTAAGTATTTCTGAAAACCAAGGTAAAGTTTGGTTACACAACACCTTCTGAAGTCTAGCCACTGGTGTGCCAATGCTGGTGGTGGTGGCATGCAATCTTGGGCGAGATGTTTTCCAGCAGCTCTTCAGGATCAGACACTTCCTACTTTTTGTTAAGTCTGGCTTTTAGACATTCCTAAAATGCAGGGGGATCATGCAAAAATTCGTGCAATGAGGAACTTGCTATGTGGTGAAAGGAACACAAACTAGGTCCCTCCCTGAACAAAAACAGATGGAAAAACACAGACAGACCACATCAGTGCTCCATGACCTACATCAAAAACCCCTCCAAAACATCTCCTAAACCATTCAAGAACCACATCAGAATAAACTTCCTATTGCTGAGATCTGTCAGACCAACAGCTTACAAGCAATGGGGCATGACCCAAAAGTGGGTCACCAGAGGACACCCACTGGGTTTCATCCCACCAACTGAAAGGGCAGTAAATCCCTGTGATTGCCAAAACCAAGATGGAATTTTAAGCCCAGTGAGTAGGAACAATTCTCTCCCTTACCCACACCTTGTCTTCCTGTTAGAGCTGCCCTTGCCCTGGAGCTCATCTTCACTTGGCCACTACAAATTTGGTGACCTGCTCTTCAGTTGCCCTTTCATCTTCCCATTGTACCTGCCCACCCAGCACTGAAAAAGTGCCCATGTGATCCCACCATACTGTGTCGAAGTAATGTTTTCCAGGTGCTGAGGATCATAGAAACGGCCCTATTCCATTCCTAAGGTGTCTTACTTTGTCAGGCAAGCAGTTTCCAGGGCCCCTCACCTTGCACTCAGGTATAGAAGTTTCCCAGGTTCTCGGCTCATGTTTAAGCCTACAAAGCCCACTCTGTTCTGTAATTATTTTTCCCCAAATTAAAGGACAACTCCTCATGAAGTAGATCAATGTTTGTGTTTAGTATGACATTTATAATGCTTCTATTTATGTTCAATGGGATGATGAGGAGTCTGACGAATATAGCGGCACATATGTAGCAAGAGTCATCTCTAAAATTATATAAATAATCAATTAAATGGAAAAAATAAGCAAGTTGCTAGGCCACCAATCAAACTGAGTCCTGCATTAGAGGAGCTTTCTGTATTTTAATAAATAGAGCTGCCATTACTTTAATTGATAATGGACTGTCATGGCAGCTACATATGGGATCTGTCAGGGGAAGAGACAGATTTTTCTTCCAGTCTTTTCTGTATTGAAACAAATCAAAACGCAGCCATTTCTACTTTATATTAGTTGTTTTCACCAATAACAACATGAAAAAGGAAATGGAATAAAAACAGTAAGAACATTTACCTGCCCTGAGTGTTGTGTCCTTGTGGTAAGCACAGTGCCAACAGAGAGGGTGAGGAGTGTTCTTGTCTGTAGGCCTGTGTTTATAGTCTAAAGGAAAGAACAGACAATAGCACAAGAGCACAAGAAGCCAGTATCTGAAGCAGGGTTTTCAACACACCATTATTATGCTTTTCCCTGAATATCATGGCATAAATCCTAAGGCAAATCCTGCTGGATAGCATGTATTAGGACTGCAAAAACCCTGTTAGACTCCAGCAGGGCAGGGATCGGTATTGGTATTTGTGTTATAAGCATGGAAAGCACTGTTCTCCCTAAAGGGGAGATCATACCTAACACTGCATTAATGCCCCTCTTTTCTCTACTAAAGATCTTTAGACTTTAGTCTCAAGAGTTTTATACATTTTATGGTGCTTACTGTGACATCCCTCAGCAGCTGAAGCATAGATAACATTATCTAACAGATAACAAGCATGCATATGGGTAATCCAGTTAAGTTCTTTCCTGAATAATCTCTCAGTAGTAAAAGTATTTAAAAATTAATCACTATTTCTGTTGTGTTTTACTCAGAAATCCATACTTTTCTTATCAGCAGTCAGTGAAAGCTTTTTCAATTACTAAGATAAACAAATATGCTGAAAGGACTTTTAAAGCATTGCCTTAGAGGAATTCATAAGCATATACTTAGCATGACTAAAGTTCGCTGTTTCTCTACTGAGCTCCGGATGCCTACATTGACACCATGTAACTGTGGCTCAAACCCTTCCTGTCCCCTGTCTGACTTCTCTCAAGCTATGTACACACGCTTGATGTGTTTTTTTTCTGGTATCACAAGGTATACATCAGTACTTGATGTGTTTTCTTGTATCACTGATATGGTTAGCCTGAGATTTATATGAGTGTTTTCATTTGGTTGGGGCTTTTTTCGGGGGGGGACCTGCTTTGAGGCTTAGAGTTCCTGTCAGCTGCATGGCTGTATATTCATTATTGCTGGGAAGAGGTCATGATTTCCTGGGGTATTGAGAAGACCAAATCCCAGTTCTGAAAATATTCTGTCTTTGGAGGATGACTTGAAAAAACACATGGTGTTTAGATTATATTATCTGAATGGCTCCTGCTTTTCTCAGAAGAGCTGTAGAGCTATGCACAAGCATGGCAATAGCTGCAAGTCGGTGTAATCCAGATCTGTGTGGTACTGACTTGCCATAGGGTAGACAGCTGCACCACCATCTTCCTCTTGTAGAAAGCAAAACAAAAAAAACCCCACACAAATGCAAAAGAACCTATTTTCTTACTCTTTGTTCCTCTTTTAAGAATTCTTGAGATCTGGTTGTTTTGGGGGTTTTTTTGGGGGGTGGGTGGTTCAAAAATCTGCTACATCATCTTCTAACTCCCTAGAGCAAAGAAGAAATTAAAAAAATCACATTGCTGTGTTTCCTCCATGTTTTTATTTGGTACTGGAGAATATGCCTGCAGTGTCTTTTAGCTACCTTATTAGACACTTTTCATCTGACTGTAGACTGTTAGAGATGATTTAAAGTAAGACTGCTCTTACATTACACTCAGTTGAGCAGATTTTCACTGAAGCCCATTGAAATTATTTATTTATCTTCAAAATTCAACTCTGGTTATGTTTTATATAAAGCATCCAGAAAGCAGGATTTAACCTGTAGAAAAGATACTCTGGTGGTTGGGTTTAAACCCTAAAGGATGGCAGGACTACTCTACTGTACAATACCATACCGTACTGTACCATACCGTACCATACCATACTGTACTATGCTTACCTTTCTTCTCTCCCCAGGAGAAGCATTGTAACCAAAACTATCTCTGAGTTTGGGTAAAACCAAGAGGTCCATTGTGCCTTAGAAACTGTTTATAAATTAACCACAGACATTGATCTATTTTATACATCAGATCTGGCTCACCTTTGACATCTCAGTGTGAGCTTTCATCACCCACCTCTTCTTGAACCTGTGCAGCATAACACCACAAGAAGAGCCAAACCCAGACATGTTCATATGATATACACAGTGTACTTTCAAAGTTCCCTTTCCTGCAAAGCCAGCACTGGGCTGTTGAAAAGCATGATAGAAGGCTGTGACTTACTATATTCCAGCTGTTGCTATAAAAAAAAATAATCATGCTGCTTTAAGTAAATGCTATTAAAATATCACATTCCTTCCTTTAGTAATAAATTAAACAGTGTTGTGAAAATATTACAGAATTAATAACATTTGGGAGGATCTGTTTTTTCATAGAGCAGCTGGACCTAAAAGTTTTGCAATTTACAGAACCATCTTGATATTTTTTTGAAGTACAGCATCATGGTTAATACCCAGTTGGCTGTTTTCATCCTTGCCCATTTGCAGCAGTGGCCTACTGGAAGAATAATTTTTAAAAATGAGAGTAATAGAAAGTATGGAGGTAATACAGCTCATAGAAGTAAAAATGAACAGCTTACAATCAGTGATCTAATGCATATTCATAGATAGAAGCTCCCTCTGTGTTACTCAGATATCTGCGCTAGCTTCTGTCCTGATCCAATTCTGTGGCATTAGCTATTACAGTTGCATAAAATCCCGTTTCCTTCTCTCTTTGAAGTTGTGGCATGACTTCAAGGGGAAAAGGAAAAGGCTGATAGATTTTTTTTTGGTAAGGCTTATTGAGGATCTGCTAATAAAATCAGTCACCATTAAGATTAATTAATAACTACATTTGCAAGTACAAAAATATAAAAGAAGGCCAGGGTCTACTGCAGAGGAAACGCTCACTGGAATATTAGGTTAGATACAGCATGTGTCTTCTGCTTTAGGTGTGCAGCTTAGGATAGCAAACTAATTAAGCAAAGATTTATTAATTCACAGTCCATCTTCCTGAAAAAACAAGAAATCAGGCCAAATTGAAATTGATGTCCGGTGACTTCAATAATTAGATCATAGTCTCATGATACAAGACACATCATATAGTAAACTGAGCCAGGGCCAAGAATAATGAACAGAGATCTCATTAACTGAGATTCTGCAAGTTTCTAAATTTTACTAAATCATTTTAATGTTGCCTTTCACCACTAAGTGGCAAAAATAATACAGTGAAAGCACTCTGTATTTGCAGTACTAGACATACCTAGCATACTCCCTATGCCTCCATAGAGCTTATAAAAATACAAGCAAATATTTGTAAATCAGACCCAATTAATTTATTCTTAATCCTTTCCAAGATTTTCTTCAATAATAATCCTGGTGCTTTCCCTGGAAATTTTCTATCACACAGTGAACATAATTATTTATAAAGTGATAGGAATGTACATGCAAACATGCTTTGCAAATGTGTAGAAAGTATGGGAGAGGCTATAATTTTGACTTGGACTTAACGGAACAAATTCCAGTCCTGCAGAAGACTTAAGATAGCGCATTATTCTACATAACAAACAATTTTGGTGTTTAAGAATTTGGGAGCAATGGACTTATAAAAATCAAACATAACCATAGGGAAAAGTCTGTCAGGAAACCTTTTCACACTGCTTATCTATATCTGCTGCCCTGCCCACATGTGCTTTGCTGATGCCCTTCTAGTCTGATCCTTGCAGAAGTGGATGTACCAAGGAGAAATATCACACAGAGCTGAAGAATGTTTTTTACAGGAAGTAGGAGCATGGAATTTGACAAAAAAAAAAAGGAGTATATCGTTCCAGTGCTACTAAGCAAAGTGAGGGCAAATCTATGTAAATATAGTTCAAGTTACAAAAGTTTATCATATCTATCTCTGGAAGCTAGATAACGGATGAGCGTTAGACTGAATCACAAAACCACAGAGCAGGAGGGGTTGGAGGGGACCTCTGGAAAAATCTAGTCCAACCCCCCTGCCAGAGCAGGATCACCCAGAGCAGGTTGCACAGGATCACGTCCAGGTAGATTTAGAATATCTCCAGAGAAGGACCCCACAGCCTCTCTGGGCAGCCTGTGCCAGTGCTCTGCCACCCTTACAGTGAAGAGCTTTTCCTCACATGAGATGGAACTTCCTGTGCTCCAGTGTGTGCCCATTGCCTCTTGTCCTGTCACTAGGCACCACTTAAAAGAGACTGGCCCCATCCTCTAGACACCCACCCTTTAGATATTTGTAAGTGTTGATAAGATTTGCTCTCAGTTTTCTCCAGACTAAACAGCCCCAGCTCTCTCAGCTTTTACTCATATGAGAAATGCTTCAGTCCCCTCATCATTCTTGTAGCACTCCGCTGGACTCTCTTCAGTCCACTGCCTTTCTTAAATTGGGGAGCCCAGAACTGAACACAGTACTCCAGATGTGGCCTCACCAGGGCACAGTAGAGGGACAGCTGCTGTCCAGACTCTTCTTAATGCATTATACTTGCCCTTGTTGAATTTAATTTGGTCCCTCTCCACCCATCTCTCCAGCCTCTCCATGTCTTGCAGGAAGAAAACATAGCCTTCTGCTGTATCATCCACTCCTCCCAGTTTTGTATCATCAGCAATCTTGCTGAGGGTACAACTCTGTCCTCTCATCCAGGTCACTGATGAATATGTTGAATAAGACCATAACCAGCACTGACCCCTGGGGCACACAACTGGCTATAGGCCTCCAACTAGATTCTGTCCTGCTTGTCACAATCTTCTGGGCTCTGCCATTCAGTTACCTCACTGTCCTCTCATCCCAGATGCCTGCTTAACCCTCATTTTCATAAAAAACAAAACAAGTTGGAAAACTTCATATTTGTCTTCACTTTCCTGAGTTAATGTAATTCTTTAATAGAACAATATATTTTCAAACACAAAGCTCAGTGTCAAACTGGAAGCAAAATTCTCATCTAGACAACAGTATTTTTATTTTTTATTGATGATTTGCCTTATAGGAAACAAATCTTTTCATTTTTGCAGCAGCACTATACTTCAGCAGTTAAAATCAGAAGAGTCTGGAAATCAAAAAGAACACCACATTCCCACACAATTAACTTGGTTGTCCCATTAACTGAAACTGAGAAAATTCTGAGCTAAGCAACAACCAGGACTTTATCCTCTGTAGTAAAACAGCAGATTGTCAGGTCTCCTGTGAACTGTCTGCTCTCTTACAAAACCCTACTCATGAGATTAGTAGGGCTGCTTTTAACTGGTATGCTGTGGGCAACTGTGCCACCATCCGTCTGCACTGCGTGTGGGGCAGGGAGGGCAGGCAGCGCCAATGAACCGAGGCAGTAAGTTGGCAAACAAACCCTTCCCTGGCACACCGACACCAGTCCCCTGTAAAGAGACTATAAGTTGGAGACTGCAAAGGTACCTGAGATGTTTAGCTCCTATAGAGGACACCCAAATTCAGAGAGGAGAGAAGCACCCTTAGAGGAACACAATCCATCTATACCTCATACAGTGTCAAACTAGGATGTGCTGTTCACCTCCCTGTTCAGAATGCAGCGGCTGCAAACAGCAAGGAAAGGCCAGCTTTCCGTCTACAGCGCACCAGGTTCACATGCCAGGCCTGGCAGAAGAATTTCACCACCACATGTCTGCGTCATCAGCACGGCAGTGTATGCAAACAAAAGCTTGTATGTATTTTAACTTGTGTTTTCTTTGCAATTAACTGACTTGTGTGCATATAAATAATGTATATAATTACAGATACCCAAATACAATTACACATTTCAAGATTAATTCCTTGAAATCAGTACAGCCGCTATTACTAGCAAAAGTAGGAAAAATGTTCCTTCATTTGTGAGAAAAACCAAAACCAAACGCAACAAATGCACGTCAACAGTAGAGATAAAGAGTATTCTACAGTTGAACATACTTGCAACCCAGAAAAGTGGCAGTCAGTAATACTAGAGATATTGGCATCATATTCACAATAAAGATGTCACTTGGAAGCAATTCAATTTTTTGACAGAAGCATATGGCATCTATTTTCTCATTATTCATAAATTAATGTCAAGCCTTCAGTTCAGTGTTGAAAGAACTCTATGTCCAAATCTGTCTCTTACGTATTCAGTGATAATCAACTTGGACATTCACAGTACTACCATGAAGCTTAAAGGTGTCAAATGTCATGAAAAACTGTAAAATCTGGATGCTTATCTGTATCTGTAACAAAACCATCTGAACTTGATGCATTTAAAAAACTGGGCTGGCAATATCAAAAGAACCAGTACTCCCATATAAGAAACAGATTGTGTTTTCTTAAAAATTACAAACTGCAAGATATCTTTCTCCCACTGCTCACTCTCTGAACCATGTGCTAATGTTAAACTAACCTGTCTTTAATTAATGTGTTTGTTACTTACAACTTCAATCAAATAAAATGTAAAAGCCATGAATGGGATCAGAGCAAGTAAATCTCCTAATTTATTACTCTCCTATTCAACACTGTTTTGCTGTATAAACTTATGCCACTTCTTAATTGGCACCTGTTTCTGTGATCTTGGAAATATCTGACATATGTTTATTTTACAATTTGCTTCTGAGCTCCTTTTCTTTTAGTTTCAAAGAACAGCTATGCAAACAAGAAGAAACAACACGATGTGATTTACAGGTGTACCTGGAGTTTGCCATTGAGAACTGTCAAATGAGAGGAATAAAGCATCCATAACGTAACAGTAAGTATGATATTGTAAACATGAACAACTAATGAGCAAAAACTGCATTTGTGCCACCAAATCACAAAATTGATTAAAGAAGTTAGATGTTTTCTTTAAAAGAAAATAAAATCTTATGGAGTGTAAGTAATGCATTGGGAGAGTTTTAGCTTCTTTGTGTGTTTATACCCCCTCTAAGATGTTAGCTAGGGTGGCAGCTGCTCCCCAGCGTACTCCTTACTCAGCCTTTGCCTGCTTCCAGTCCCCACCTTGAAAATCCTAAGTATCAGCTACTTGTTGCTCATCAAACATACGTTTCCTTGTCACAGCGGTTGTTCTAATGAGCCTCAAAAGATCTCAGATTGTTCTCAGGACACAAGTTTTATAGACTCTCATCTTCAAGGTAGAGTGTTCATATAGATGTCAGAGAGCAATCAACAGGATATATCTGTATCATCTCTGCTAGCATCTCAAGGCAAATTATATAATCAGGACATAAGTTGCCTTTAAAAACATGGTTGTTTGTCAGTGCTGCCTACCTCTTATACAGAAATTGTCACTTCTGTGTTAGGAACTTGACACCATGTACACACACAGGGGCTCACAGCAAAGCAGATGATCAAAGGTGAACTCATGGGTACCTGTTGCTCTTAATCACCTCCAAGGACACCAGAATGTTTTGTCAAAATCAATGGCGGGCACCAAGTCCAGACTGTGCCTAATAGACACTCCTGAATGTGAAACAACCCTGGTCCAGGGGAATTAGGCTCGGCATTAAATTACTGTATGCCACATCATTCTTCTAGAAAAAAAATTCACAAAAGCTGGCCCCAAATTCATATTCAACAAGGCTGGTCAACACTTGATCAGCAGGCCAGGAGCCCTTTGGGACAGTCTGTTCTGTTTCTTCCTTGCTGAACAGGTTGCCCGCAGTGGACAGGAGGGCTTGTGGGTTGTCACACCATGAACCAAGTCTCCTATCAAATTACAACCCTCAGTCCACAGAGCGAGTGTGCCGGTTCAGTTACATCTTAGCATGTTTTCCATGCAAACTGTGGTGTTTAACTTTGGGTCCACCCTGAGGATCCTAACAGGACATAATTAGAAGGGCCTTGCCTTGCCCCGGGGCCCACCACCCAGGAACCACAAGCAGGTTGCAGCCTTCCTCAGGGTAGTGTTTCCAAGAATCTCTTTGATGTGATTTACATGCACACAGAGGTGCTCAGTAAGAGTACAGATGCTCAGACCTGCTGTGATGTTTGTGTGAGTGGGCACAAGGATAGAAAGACTCTTTGTTCCCCACCCCCCTCCCTGCTCCCACACTCAGCTTTCAAATGTGGGTGCTGGACTCTGATGACACTTTTCAGCACCTACAATGATGTAATTGATGCACTTTAAGATCAAACTGGGTTGCCTGTTTGCCAGACTGACATATTTCATGTAGGGCTTCATGCTTAAAATTCATTGGGTGTTAAAAGTTCAAAGTGGTTTCAAATGATTTACACCTCAAGAAGATGCCTGAGAATGACACGTTAGAATTTAATTTCTTCCTGTGCTACCTCCATTGAAAGCTTCTTGTCTGAGTTTCCTTAGCTGGAAAATAGCAATAATGCCTTGATCATTCACTGTATCAAACATAACATCCACAGTATCATGACGCTGAGCACTCTGAAGCTATTGTCTTGTTACAGTGATATATTTCATTCCAACATCACCCTTCTGCTGCTTTCAAACCAGCCCTCACCCAAGTATCAGAATTTTTTCATCTCAGTGTTAGCAGCCAGGAGTGAGTGGTACATTTTTTGTCCTTTACAATATGGTCTGAGAGTACACACCTGGAAACTCACCTGCATTGCAGTAAAGCTCACACTCAATGCTTGTTTCTCTATCAGAATTTTCAAGCGTTACTGATTCTAAATTAATTAAGCTGCCATTTTTTTCTTAATGTGTTTTTTTCTTGATTATGCCTCTTTAGTTGTACTTTGTTGTTTCATCACTAAACATGCCTCCTCTTTGCCTCTTGCTGACAGTAACTTCAGGTACCACTTTGCACTCAGAGCCTCCCATGAGGGGAGTGCTGTATTGTACCTCTGCAACCAGTGCTGGGCACTGTACTAGATGGAGGGCTGGAGGTAACAGACTCATGGGTGTAGGACAGTTGTGCCTCAAATTTTCCTGGATATGAACAGTCTGGAGAGAANACTACCCCTGAGCAGGTTCTGGACTTTCATTCCTTAGATAAGAGGAATCTTTAGACTTTAAATCAGTAACTTTTTCTTTCAATAAATTTCTTATTCAGCTGCAATTTCCAGTTAACATAAACCTGGCTTTGAGGTGACAGTGAGCTATAATCAAAGCAGCTTACTATCCCACACCAAACTCCTCCCTTCCTCTGCTTCAACATACTCTGCATGGCTTGGGCCTGGTGAGACACTCAGTGTTCCTACTGTCAAATGATGTTTTCTTTCACTTTCTCACACTGCTCCTTCGCTAGGAAGTTTTACTTCATCTCGTTTAAGTATAGTATTGTTCTCCTGTCATACAATCATAGAATTGTTTTGGTTGGAAAAGACCTTTAAGACGATCAAGTCCAACTGTTAACTGAGCACTGCCAAGTCCACTACTAAACCATGTCTCTAAGCACCACATCTAAGCATTGTTTAAATACCTCCAGAGATTGTGACTCAGCCACTTCCATGGGAAGCCTGTTCTAGTGTTTGACAACCCTTTTGGTGAAGACCAAATATCCAATCTAACCCTTCCTTGGTTCAACTTGAGGCCATTTCCACTCATCCTATCACTTGCTACTTGGAAGAAGAGACCAACACCCACCTGACTACAACCTCCTTTCAGGGAGTTGTAGAGAGCCATAAGGTCTTCCCTCAGCCTCCTTTTCTCCAGGCTAAATAGCCCCTATTCCTTGTAAGACGTGTGCTCTAGACCCTTCACCAGCTTCACTGCCCTTCTTTGGACACACTCCAAAGTTGTCACTTCCACACATATGCAAAAAGAAGGTCCACAAAGAAGAGAGATACTGCATGGTGGTGTGGTGGGGTGGGTGGTAGGGAGTGGGGAGTGGGGGTTGGGGGGAGAGAGAAGCAGAAAGGAAAAGGCAGCAGGAGGGTCTGAGAACAAATTGATGAGTAGAACCAAATACATACACCCAGAGGAAGGGCAGACCGCTCCTCATGAGTCTCTACTGCCTAAAGGAGCTTATGCAGCACTACTGTAAATACAACTAAAGAGGACTGATGTAACAGTTTGCAATGCAGGAGCTCTACATGGCCTCAGGTCATAGTGGCAAGCTCAGACAGGACCACTGCACTGCTCAACCTGGAGTTGCTGTGATGTCCAGAGGCCATTGGTTTGCACAGTGGAGCTGTTCCGACAGACACGAGTTTTAACATCTCTTTTTAACACATGTAGCAGAAGTCCTTTCACTTCAAAAGAAACTGATGCTGACCACACCAAAACATCAGTGATGACTGACTGGCTGTAGAATAATAATAATAAAAATGCTAATTACACTCATTTGCAAGGTGAACAAGGGTCATGTAAAACTCATGAAAAGGTCACCTTGTGAGGTGGCTGAGAATGAGGAATTCTGACCTTTGAGACTGAAAGTAGCTCTCTGAATGCATTTGCTTTTGCTAGCTCTGAACACAACATAAACTCCCAATAAATGGGCACTGGCTAAGGAAACAAAGAGATCCCGGGAATGAGACTGTTGCCTTTCTCCCAAAGAACCCCTTGTTATCAAGAGAAGTGAGTGGTCTGGAAGAAATTTGTTGATGTCTCTCTTCCCCGAAGGTACTTCAAACAGTAAACGAACACACAAGATCCCATGTTTATTTTCTTTTAAATATATTTTTGAAAATATTGTGTGATCCAAAATATGTGTTTTTCAATTTTGCGTGCCATAGCCCAGCCATGAGTGATGTATTTTATCCATATTCATAACAGTGTACAAACTTTCTATTCATAGCTCTCTCCACAGCATAAATTTTGGTGGGCATGCAGGAATTTCCTTCTGCGGCATATGGTAATCCTTTACCTGAGGGCTTGCTCCAAATAAATGTTTACATTCCTCTGACAGCTCACTTGAAATGTAAAGGAACAAGGTATGTGAGTCTTCCATTAAATAACTGACTGCATTTACATGTTTGGGGGAGGAAGGCACATAGCGTTCCTACACCGGACTGGCTGCAGGAATGTCCAACCTTGTTTCCTCTCATAAATATTTCATAATAGAAAAGACCTTAAAAATATGCCAATTCAAACTGCGGATTGACCCTTCCAACTCCAGGCACCGTAGCTAGGAGGGACTGAAATAAACACCACAAGTAAGCAGTGCCTGCAGCGGGCAGTCATCTATGGAAACCACAGCCTCCTCTTTGGTCCTGGGGATCATCGTTTCATTCGGAGGCTATTCCAGGGAGGGCCGTCTGGAAGGGAGGGTGGTGGGTGGCAAGGGTCACACATCAAAGGTGCCAAGGAAGGTGGAAAGAATCTGGAGAAAAACTTCCTAGTCTGGGATTGGGTTTTATTTTATTTCACCCAGTTCAAGCAAATAACATTTTTACTTATGTTGTTGAAAGAACATCTCAGCATCTAGGGATAAGCATGCTGAAGTAGTAAATAGGAAAAATACCTATAGACAGTGTATATATCCAATCACTGAAGTAAATGTGCCACAGCTTGTTTATTAGAATACCAGGTCCACTCAAGCGCCCGTGATTCCATCTAGTCACACGGGGGTTCTTTAGCCTTTTAATCATTTTTTGTGTCACCAGGGTTAGTCACTTGGCCACCCTCCTTTAAGCTGCCACCAGGTTGGGGCTGGCAGGTTACCAAAACATCCCCAAGAGAAAGAGCAGCACAGGAATTTTGGAGTTTGTTATTCTGCAGGAATCCAAACCCACAGCTTTCCCTGGTCACTCCTGCTCACCTTCCTTGCCAACTGAGCTCTAATAAGATATCCTTCGTTTGCCTTTGATATCTTTTACTGAGGGGACATGTTGTTTATCCCCAGGAGGAAGGTAAAACAGAGGCTCTTTCTCCTCCACTACTCGCATTCCCACACAGTGAAATATCTCATGTTTCCCAGTTACGAGTCTTGTGTTTCCCATAAGTGCTCATCAAGAGGACCATATTACCATTCCTCTCGATTACTATCAAGACTACTCACAGGACTCTCTAAATGGACATGAGGAGCTTGTGCAAACTTAGCAGAAATAAAACTAGTTCTGGAGACTCACAATACCTCTCCAAAGCTGATAAGTACCTGAGTGACAGCTTGTCCAGTATATTTAATGGCTAATATGTATCCAACATCCTTATTTTAAATGAAGGAAAGCTTCATGGATGTTACATTATTTACACTGGCATAAAACTTGGGGAAGCAAATAGATCCTAGTACCTACAGTAAATTATAATTACCACAATAATAGTTTGCAATAACAACCAGTCTCTTCTCTGAGGAACAAAATTACCTCTGCAACCTTTAATTTAGTTGGGATCTGAAGTCTTTGTGAGCTAGTTTTATTCACAGTCCCCAATTTACAGTGCGGAACCCAGGGCACATGTATGTAAAGTAACTTGTATGAGTGTCACAGAGGAAGTAAAAGATGAAGCCAGAAGCAGAAACATTCCAGACCATAATACAAAAGTGCACAATTCTTACTAGAATCTGAAAGCACATTTATTCGAGCTTAAATTAGACTCTTAATAGACTTTGGTCCTGTGCCTTAAAAACACAACTTTCCTTTGTCTACCAGTCCTTTCAAGATCTACCCATTATCGGGAAGATGGATGTATTCATTGTGCAATTGATACAGCTGCACTCAGTGTCTCAGCACACTTTGCTGCATTATCTTTAAATACTTCCTCTACCAACATGTTTCAGAGAAGTGTAATAAGGACAAAACACTCCGAGGAGTGGAAAAAAAACCCCTAGCCCCCTCTTAATACCAAACACTATTACAAAAACAATTTAGGAAATAAGGTAGCATGCAGTGACAATGATGTGTGGGTTCTCATGTTTATTTGGATCCAAACAGCACGGGGTTTTATATACTGACTTGATGTTAGGGTATACATTTTCCAGCTTAGGTAACAGCTGATTGAGAAGCCAGATGGGATTTCAAAGGTGAAAATTAATATCCGTGATTGTCAATAAAGTCAGAGTGTACTGCAGAACTGTAAACTTGTCTACAGTCTTTATCAAAAAGGTTGCTAGCTCTTCCACTCTTTCTTAGCCATTGATGCAAAGAGGATTAACCTTTACTGGTACTCTCCCATAGCAGCTCATGCATCCCAGTCCAACCTTTCCATCAAAGCCCTGCAGACTACCCTTGGAGCATGTCCCCAGGGTTGGCAGGCTGAGATTAATTTTGTTATTTTCTAGTGATGGAAATACAAGTATTGACATCTTAACATTTCAATCAAGTTGGTCAATGGGATTTCCTAGAATTTGGAGAAGTTCCACTGTGTTTATGTAGTGAACTGCAAAATCCACCCACAGTTTTCCATCAACCAGTTTCAGAAAGTCATTGCAAAGGGGAAGAGTGACACTTAAAACTGGGCTGTGGTATAACACTGCATCTTGGTTTCATCTCCTTAGTGGAGATGTTGAGAAACCTCTCCTACATTACTAGGACATTTCCAGGCATATTCCTGTAGGTTTCGGTGTACATCTCACCACATGATGAGTCTCATGCAGTTGGCTCTATGGAACAGGAATTTAGAGCCCTGTCATTCTAAAATACTGAAACATGTGAATAATCTTGTATATCTAGAGCCTGCCTGCATTATCATTAAATCCCATTGGAACTGTGCTTCAGGCCAGTTGCCTTGTGAAAGCAACAAAATATTTTTGAAAAGTGCTGTGTTCCTCCAACACAGCACTAGCAGCTGTCTGTACCCAAGTGTTTAATTTGAGCTGGAGAGGTGCTGAAAATATGAAAAAAAGGAATTTTCATTTCATTCTACTTTACCAGAGTGGAAAGTTACTTCACAGGTTTTAAAATCTTTGCAAATTTATAAAGGTTTGAGGAAAAAAAAACCACAACCAAGCAAAAAACAGTATGAGAGATGTATAAAACCTCAAATTCCTTGAGGCTTGTTTATTTCCAAGTTAAGAAACCAAAGTGTTTGATGGTTACAAAAAAGGGGGCAGTGTGCTTTTGTTCTGGTAACATCAAATAGAGTTATCTATTGTCTGAAAAACAGTTTTCTGTTAAGGAATTGTTTTGACCAGGCTTTGGGTAGTGATAGACTTCTACCATTAAATGCAGTCCTGTTTATCACCATCAAACCAGTGGCACCGAGTGTGAAACACTTTATGTGAAGCCAGCAAACTCTCTTGCTTCCATAAGTATCTCACAGTAACCTCTCCTATTCAAAAAGCAATTACTGGAATAAATTTCCTAGAAACAGCCTTGGTTTGGTATGTTTCAGCTGTTACATACATTTCAGACCTAATTTTGCTTGCGTTCATGTACTTTTGAAATGAATGGTAGGAGCACAGGACTACTGTGTCCACACTGGGACACAGAGGACTTAGTTCTCAGATGTCAGATTATTAGTTGTGCAGTGACTGGCACATGAGCAGTATCAGGATTTTGTATTACCATTGTTCATTATTCTTAATGATGTTCATCATCACTTGTGCTTTGCTCCTAGCTTTCTCAGTTGTGTGCTCTCCGTAAATATACAAAAAAAGTGTCAGGTGTATTTTTTTTATGCACCTTGATGTTTTGAAAGCTGTACAAGAGACAGGAGTTTATCTGATAAGCGTGATTTAAAAACCATCCAGCTATCAACAAAACAAATTGTTCATTATAAATTAGAGTTTGAGTGGTATTTCAGACTCTGGAGAAAAACATATCCACAAAAGTAAAGCTGTGTGTTCAGATAAGTAAAACTTGTGAGATTTTAGTCAATGGGACCTTAAAATGCTCAGTGCTTCAGAGGTGTGGATGATATGTGTTATGGTCCTATAAAAATAAAATTACATTAGTATCAGAAGTCAATATGTTGCAGAACCAAAAAAGAATTATTTCAATCCTATGAAAATCTTGTTAGAATATCTGACTAACTATTGCTGCTGTAGGTTTTGTTTTATTTTATAGAAAATGTGTAAGGAAAAGAAAGTTTCAAGCCCCCCGTATGTCCAGTCTTGCAACTGAACTTGTTGAAGTGCCTGGTTCCTGGCCAGATTACAGCTAGCCTTCACCAGTCTATTGAGCATTGGTCAATGTAGAAGGTGAGAAGGATGAGTTCAGAAAACACCATTTTGTTGCCCACTTTTTCCTATATGTTATTCTGGATCATTGTGCCAAAACATCATGTGCTGTATCTATAGTGCTGGTATCAGCTCCCAGTGCATCACTGTGTTTCCTCTAGGATGTCACAGCCCTTGTCTTAACTGAATAGCAAATGAAGAAGCATGTTAATGAAAACAACACAAAAATCCCTATTGAAGTCTGCTGCAAATGATTTGTCATCATTCCTAGTTCTGCAATGTTTGCAGACCCTCCTCAGGCCTGCTGGAAAAGGGCAGCAAGGGGACCTCACTCTTTCAGGCAGACCAGCTTAGCAGCAAAAGACTTCTCAGTCGTTCCTAAATAGACTCATCCTTCTTTGAGCTGTAGGACTGAGGTCAGGTATAATTAAACTATCAAGTCTCCCATTGACTTTGTAGAAGCTTGCTGGCTGTGACACTGTGTTCTCTGGCATCAGCAAGTGAAAGAATAATTCATCCTTTGTCTCCAATATTATTTTTTTGCCTTGCAAGAATGCAGCAGCTCTTTTCAGGAGACCATGGGTCATCTGAAGAATTATGCCCACAAACTCCAGTAGAGCACCTCCAAGAAGACAGCCAGGAGCCATCTCTTTGAGATTCAGCCCATTCTCTTGTTCCACAATCTGAATTGCCTCTTTCACATGCTCCAGGGGAGAAGAGTTAAATATCAGCCTTGAATGCTGCTTTTCAAAGACAGTCACGCCATTACTCATTTTAAAGTAAACAGCTCCTGCACTGCACAGTAGAACGAGCTAGATGTTTCTTGTGCTATCTATAAATTGGTGAGTTTGTCTGTGTTCTCTGGTTTCTTCATTTCCTACAGATAAAGGTCAGTAAAATGTGAACAAACATGATTAATTGGTGTGTAGCTTTACGGCAAAACCACTTTCCAGCACTTAAATCACATAATTGCATTTTCATTCCCTTTTATTTTGGCAATATTTGAACATGGTCACACATCTGTTGAAGATGATGAAGATATGAGGAGATATAATCTGACCACAATTGTATTCCATTTATGTTTGCAGATCTACCACTTTTTTCCTCTTCCCACAGATTTTTGTTTTATTTTCCCTCTTTTTCTTTCTTGTAGCTCTATTACAAGTCCTCTCCTCACCTCCCTCTTCAGCAATTTTTCCCTAAATTCTGCTTTCACGCACTTTCCCTCAACGAAGATAGCTCCACAGAGTCATCTTTTCTTTTATCAGAACGCCAGGGAATGACAGGGAAGGTGTATCTCTAATAGCCAATTTAAACAGTGAGGAGCTTAAATGGATCGTAGATCCTTTTTATAGTTCATCCAGACTGGTCCTATGAACTGGCAAAATAAAAGGACCTTTTGCAGACATCATTACTGGTGGTATTAATGATCTCATCTCCTCTGACGTAGGAAACACAACAGCTAGTGGTCAAGGTGGCTGGGAGTAAGGAATGTACTGTATTTTTTAAACAGTAGGCGGCCAAATGACCGCACATTCACTGCTCCTAGTTTAGAGGGAAAAGACGGAAAATGCACTTTTGCTTGTGGTTGTGCACGATCTTAAGGAAAAGTACTATTACTATATGTGATATTTTTAATGAAGACAAAATATCCCTGTGCTGTGTCACATGTTCAGAGTGAATTCAAAGTGAGTGATGGGAAGCATGGGACAATGGTTCATGGCCTGAAATTTTTGTTTTATTCCAAAACAGAGAGCTTTGTTTGACATCACAGAATCACAAGGTTAGAAAAGACCTTTAAGATCATCAAGTCCAACCGTTCCTGTCTTATGCTAAACCATATCCCTAAGTACCTGATCTACCCTTTTTTTAAACTCATCCAGGGAAGGTGACTCAACCCCTTCCCTGGGCAGCCTGTTCCAGGCCCCGACAACTCTTTCAGTGAAAATTTTTTCCTAACATCTAATCTGAACCTGCCCTGGCGTCTTGCTATTTCCCCTTGTCCTATCTCCTGTCGCCTGGCTGAAGATACCATCTCCCACCTCTCTACAGCCTCCTTTCTGGTAATTGTAGGTGGTGATAAGGTCTCCCCTCAGTCTCCTCTTCTGCAGGCTAAACATCCCCAGTTCCCTCAGCTGCTCCTCATATGATTTGCCCTCCATCCCCTTCACTAGCCTGGTTGCCCTCTCTGGACTCGCTTGAAGACCTTGACATCCTTCTTGTAGTGAGGAGCCCAGAACTGGACACAGTACTCGAGGTGTGGCCTCACCAGTGCCAAGTACAGGGGCATAATCACCTCCCTAGACCTACTAGACACGCTGTTCCTGATACAAGCCAAGATGCTATTTGGCCTTCCTGGCCACCTGGGCACACAGCTGGCTCGCATTCAGCCTGCAGTCAACCAACACCCCCATGTCCATCTCTGCCCAACAGCTCTCCAGCCAGTCTCCACCAAGCCTGTAGCACTGCATGTGGTTGTTATGTCCCATGTGAAGCACTCTGCACTTGGCTTTGTTAAACTTCATCGCATTCATCTCAGCCCATCAGTCCAGTCTGTTCAGGTCTCTTTGAAGAGCCTCCCTACCCTCAAGCAGATCAACACTTCCTCCCAGCTTAGTGTCATCTGCAAACTTACTGCTCCTATTCTGTGTAGGGTTAAAAGGACCATCAGAGCATATACCCCGCTGCCTTCTTCAGATGGAACTGTGCTTGTACCAGAACAAAACAATGGTGTGTTGGATTCATATTGTGCAAAAGAAGATAAGTGAGAGTAGATTTAAACATAATATTATACTGAGTTACCATAATAATTTAAGAAGTAGTGCATGTCATGCCTGGATCATGTTAAAAATACAGTGCTGCTATAAGATGGAGGAAAAGCAGTTCTCCAGGCACTGTGTTTTTCACGTGGAGATTCACTGCATGATGGCAAAGGAGCATTTAGGTCCATCAATCGACTGATTGTTGTAGTATTTGTCGTCATGGCACTTATTTGTTTTGCTAAAGGAAATGCTTCAGCAGGGAGCGCACACACAGCCTGGCACAAAACTGAGCGTGCCCACATTCCTGACAATGATGGTTTACTTAGCTGTGCGGGGGAGGCTGTTTACAGCTGACTGTTTAGAGCACCCATTTTTTTCCTGAAAAAGGGGAAACATAGTAATACCATGGAGAATCATGGACACAAGCTGCCTGATTTCACCACCAGATCTAAATTCTTCCAAAACAAAATACCGTAAAACATCCAGCGGGCAACAAGGTGTGCCTTTATGCACTGCTGTGGCAGGCTGTGGATTGGCTTTTCACGGTGACTTTTCAGCCAGCTCAGCATTACAAACCAGGCACAGTAGCCTTAGGTACCCATTGGTCTCCAGGCTATTACTGTGACATCAACTTTTTCCCCAAAAACTCTGCATCACATTACGTATGAGTTATGCATTATGTGCAGTAAACTCCTAAGGGATCGCTTGAGGATATTCATAGGTCATTTTAGGGGATGAGGCAGCTGTGAGGTGCAGAAGGCTGGGACATCTTAGCTGGTGGCAGAGGGTACAGGTAAGGTTTGCATAATGAGGAAGGCAGTGGAGAAGGTGAGGGATAAACTGTTCCCCCAAATTCTCCACCAGAATAACAGGGCTCTGGTCTGTAAAAGTCACTGTATGAAGCAGGCAATGCGCTTCTGAAACATGCTGTCTCAGGAGCCATGGTCAAGGAGTCAAAGCAGACCTCCACGTTCAAAACAGGATTAGAAAAAATAAAGCAAAATAGGTCCAAAAAAGATACTGTTGGGAATGGGGAGGGCATTTTCCCCCCAGCATCCCAAGTCCAACAGATGTTTCTGCACAATTGTTAATCTAGAAAAGGTAATCTCTCTAGGATGCCACCTTCTATAGAGCAACTTGGGGAGGGTTCTGTCTCTCCCCAGAGGCTCTCTAGTGAGCTCAAGGAGCCTGGCTCATCTAGGATGAAGTTAGCTTTAGCTTAAAGCTCTCCCCAGACAAAGAAAATCTAACTTAGTGAGTGTATGACAAAAGCAGAAAAGTTATATAGTATAAATAAAGCAAAGAACCCTTGGAGCAATTTCTAGAGCAAAATAAATGTACAAAACCCAAGAGAATTGGTGTCATATTTTTCTCCCACCATGCCAACCATCTGCTGACATAAAGGCAGAGTTCAGCTGCAGTGACTCAGCTGTGTCTTTGTCCCCCTGTGGCAATGGGATTTGAGAAAATGGTGACTTCAGCAAAAATGGCCAGTATCTTGAGCCAGGTTCTGTATGCTTTTGACTGCTGGGAAACAGCACTGCTAGTCTTGCTTCAGGCAGTGAATGAGAACTAAGTAGATCATACTTGTTTCATCAGTTTCAGGAAGGAGATTATAGCCTTTGACTTGGAAAATATATCCAGTATTCATTTTGATCCATTTCTCTGAATTTATCAGGGCTAACAGCTTCAGCAGTCAGTCATTGTTTTCCCCACTAAACCCACACCACAAATTACTTTGGTATATTGCCTTTCAGTTTATCTTTGTTCACAATAGCCCCAAATTCCTTAATGAATGACAATCCATGAGCAAACTCTCTGGAAGATAACTTCTTACTGGAAAGTGTACCATACATAATTATGACTCAGTCTGAAAAACAACAGAAAATGTCCTCGGTATTTTGATTTGTCAGCCCCGCTGTGTAATGTTAACCAGTCTTGATAATCCAGGGCAAAAACACAGACTGACCCATTTCTTGTTTTCTTTGCACCATTCTTTGCACCAGAACTGCCAACATCATTGGCATTCCTCCTCTGCTTCTACACCACCTTTTGGGTTTCCATGCCTTAGCTGACCTCTAATTAGTATAATTCATCATGTAGAGAAGAATCCTGTTTCTAGTCTCAGACTGTCCCTAGCTGTAAGGTGTGGTGGAATGGGTACGTATATAAAAATACATACCTATAATATACCCATATAGTAATAATATATGCACATTATATAACAATGTATGACAGTGATCTATGGCAGTAACCTCCCTTTTCCACCCTTTAACCACCCTGTATGGTTGTGGACTCTCCCCTGTTGATGGTTACTAGTAGGCAGCAAACAATGAGAAAAAACAACTTTACTGACGGACACTCCCCTGTCTGCTGATCCCATAAGGGACCAAATCTTCACCCTCTCCCTGTGCAAAACCCAAGAATTTTGGACCTCCCTTCCTTCCTAGGACGAATTTTTTCACACAGAAGGACACTTTCCATGCTTACTTCAATCTTATTCTCGCTGAATTGTGATGTGCAAAGTAATCTATTGACTTTCTGCTTCGTGTCTTGCCATGAGTCCAAGGTTAGCATGGGTTGCTTGGTAGTTCTGGGATTTATTGATACAATGAATTTCACCAGGCTTACAATTCCAAGAAGTCTGTCTCACAGGCTGATGGGAAGTGAAGGAAGAAACAGCGCATTAAATGAAAAACATTCTCTGGGATACTGTAGGTGTAAACTGAATTTTCATTGAAACTAGTCACAAAAAGTCATCCAGAAAGGAGCCAGAAGTAAAATTAGTCATCAGCCTGGTAAAGCTGTCTGTACTGAGCCCTCTTTGTATGTTCCTACAAGGTACACGGTTAGGTTGAAATAATAGTCACCAGAAACCAAGACAAATATGACTGATGCTGACTTCATATAAGTGTAAATGTAGAAGCAAAAGAATTAAAAAATACCTCAAAGATAAAAACATCTGTCTGTCCAGTAGCCACCTCTTGCCCTACAGCAACCCTATATTTTTCTGTTCCTTTTCTGTTCTGCTTCACCACCTGATATGGCATCCTGACTTTCTTTAATTTAATTTAACCCATTTATTTATTGAATTTTTAAACTGAATTTTTAGAAATTTAAATGGGCCGATCTCAGCATGCTCATCAGTCTGATAATTCATTTTGCCTGCAGGAACTCCTTGGGCTGTATAAGCAGTTTTGTTACAGACAGCTTGCTCCCAGAATATAGGGCTTCTTGTCAACAGGGAACTCAATTAACAATTACACTTGGGCTGTGGACACCACCCTCTTGTGCCGTTGCTGCACCAGCTGAAAGAGTTACTGAAGGAGCACCTCATCCCCAGGTGCACATCACCTTCTCTCTGTGGTCCCTAACCAGCATCCATCAAAAAGAGATGTGTCAATTTTCAGAATTTAAAGAAGGGGCCACTGTTACGACAGCTTGTTTTGACTGAAACAAGTTATGGGAAGTCACACAAGGAGCCTGGCCAGCAGATCAGAGGGGTTGATAACTTCCAGCAGTAGAGCCGGGGGAGACTGGGGCACTCACCTTTTTGTTGGCACAGCTGCAGCTGGAAAAGAGCATGTGTCCATAGGCTTTGCAAAACATCAGCTGCAAGACAGCAGATGAGAAACCCAGAATAAATGCTGTATAGGCATGTCAGTGTGCATGCAGTTTGAATCAGAACATCTTGGGCTTGTAGCCAACTTATTCCACTCCAGACAGCGGGACCTTTGCCATTTATCTCTGCAACAGAATTCTGAGTTCTCAGGACAACTTGAACTGCATTAACTGAAAGGAGAGTTTATCACACATCATAAGATGACTGTCAACTTGCTAAACCGCATAATTAGATCCTATGTCTGAGCCCTAGGTTCTTACTTATGCACCTAAAGAAATAGATTGAATTTCATAAGCACTGGGAATCCAGGCATCTCCTGTTGACTCAGTCATTCCAAAGGCAACTGTAAGGTACCCAAATTTTGGGAAAATAAAACCATTTATATCCTTGCATAAGGGCCAAAGAACCTACTTTTAAGTACACTTGTGTTAATCTTTCAGTCCGTGCAGCTGTATGCAAAGAAATAAGGCCCATTTGGAAAGGCAAACTTTAAAACTTGCCTCACTTATTTTAAAATGCTACAAAAACTGTATGAACACTCTAACAGACTAGATTTTACAGAAGCACAATTACAGTGTTTTGGATGACTGTGGCAAGATCCTAGCCTAGCGTAGTCATAGCTAAATGTTTTCTAGGTACGTAATTTTTTTCTTCAGAAGAAAAACCTATTATTCCTATCAAATGCAAATCAGTCTTTAATTTCTAAAGCTAAAATGTGTGTCAATCACTTCATCAGCTGCTATCTTTCAGATACATATAAGAAGATCTTTCATCCTTTTGTTTAGTCATAGAAGAAACTACTTCATAACCAAGGGAATCTGAATAATGTGATGATATTTTGCCATTTCACTGATTTTACTCTATCTTTCACAGTGTGTCCAGGTGGAACTGCCCCACTGTCAGGGATGGAAAGGTTTATGGTGGTTTTGTGCTTTCTACTCAGTTTCATGAGAGCAAGGCAAAGCAATTACTCTCAGACCTTGGAGTTTCTAGATTTGAATAGGCTTGGTAATGATGACCCAACTGCATGGAGTCATACCGATGACCTTGTCCAAGTTCAGCGTGTGATTGATGTGGCAGCTGTAAAATGCTGTGAAGCACAATGCAATGAGTACTATGCAAACAGTGCATGCTTCAGTATATTGGGGGCTCTTGACCTTGCAAGCAGCAGAGAGGAAACAGACAGGGAATGGGGAGAGTGAAGCTCTGAATGGTAGACGATATACAAAATAAATTATCTGTGTGTATCTGCACATACTTAGTCTTTTGCATTATATCAAAACTATGTAAAATATACCATAGCATACTCATTTTTACAGTATCACACTTTTCAGCCTTTCTTTCCTAATCTCTTTCCCTTATGTTAAGGATGTCAGTGGTGAAGAAACAGATCTGCTGGGCACAAAGTTCATACATCACACACCTGAGTAAAATAAGAGGGAAGAGCAGCTGTGAACCACTTACATCACTTCCCCAGACCGAGATCTGCCAGTATCTCAAAGTGTCTGGAGAGCTGAGGGAGCAGCCACTTCCCTTTCCTCGTTTATGCTGTCTGCAGAGGCCTCATGAGGAAAGTTGTCCTGGCTGAAATCTGGAAGGAACTGTGCCTTATTGAGGCAAATCATGATCTCACATCACCCAAACTATGTTGTCTGCCATATGCCCAAAACTGTTCTCTCTCCACTTGCCATCTGACATCACCAGGCAGTCAAACCCCACCTGAAAGCCTGTTCAACCCAATATACTTTTATCCATTCCAGGATTTAACCTAACCATTTGTTTGAAGTTCGCCTTTCATTGGGTACCTCTCCCCAGATTTTCATATGTGTGTATATATATATGTACTTGTATTGTGTGTATACATGTATGTACATGTACACATCTGCACACACACATACAGAAATGTAGCAATCAGTTACTGGTATTATAGATCAACCAAAGTGATGTCTGCTATCGGGGACCTGTCATCTCAGGGACTTCTTGCATCTGGAAAAATATGAGAACCGCACAATGTTCTTGTCAGCCTTCCCCCTCATCTCTCCCTCATATCTTGGCTCATCATTGTTATCTCCTGTTTCAACACTCTAACACTGTGTTAGGATACTGCACAGGTCCATGCAGACCATGTTTAAAATGGACACTTCTAGACCAGTATCAAGTGCGTTCTCCCTAGCTGAGGCACCTGACCGTGTATTTGTAGTGTTCTCCCTTACTAGAAAAGCAGGTGTTGTTACATTAATATGAGGACACTTGTTAGTGCCTGTGTTTGAAATGCAAACACCCAGGCTATGTTGGATCCATGAAGTTCAGATGGAGAAAGGGGAGTTGGAATGGAAAGCCTCCCCCCTTTTCATTACAAACTGGCTCATATCAATTCAACAGGAATGATTCAGACAATTAAGGCCCTGAATTGAAAGTCATTTATGGGTAAATTTGAGCCAAAGTATATCATGGCTTTACTCTGTGCTGCAAATGGTTATATACGTATTTGAACTAGGAGTTGTCTGATTTGAGCAACCAGAGGGCATGAATTAAACACACATATTTCCTAGGCTGAAGTCTAGGAGCATGATTCCGAAAGAAGTCTCCTCCTCAGCCGAGACACAATCATTGGTCAGTGTCCCAAGCTAATGTGTAACAAAGATGCTATTGGGGAAGGGTGAGACAAAACATCTAATTTTGGTTCATACTTGCAATGCATTAGGCATGATTACCTGGCCAGTAACTGTATCTCAGTTGACTCTTGTCATCTTCTTAAAGAATTACCATTCACTTTCTGACTATGTGAGCACTTAGGCTGGGTTCATGGGCAGATTTAAGCACGTAACACCAACCTAATTGCTTTGAAAGTGCCTAATTTCCAAGTGTGGTCCCTCTTGGTCTTTACTCAGCTGCTTTCAGACCACACAAACACTTCCATTTTCTGTCCATCATATTTCTCAACCTTAACACAACTGGTCTGTTTCTTTTGTCTGATCTAGTAGGTACTTTTGGACAACTAGTAACAAAGTATGGCCACATAGAAGTGCTTCCACCTTTTTGCCTTAGATCATATTCATCTCTATTCCTCTTCCAACGGAACTGCAGGAAAAGCTCTGGTCTGCAATATGAGAGGATCAGGGTCAATTCCATCCTCTTCAGAAAGGCTTTTGCATGTCTAATGCATTTAGAGGTGAACAACATAAATCCCAGGGAATAGAGTACTCTCAGATAATCTTGAATGATTTGAATAACAAACTACAATGAATAATCAAATGTTCATTATGCTAGTAGGAGAGACAGACACAACAAATTAACCGCATCCTGGGCTGCACCAGAAGAAGTGTGACCAGCAGATCGAGACAGGTGATTCTGCTCCTCTATTCTGCTTGGTGAGACTTCACCTGGATTCCTGTGTCCAGCTTTGGAGCCCTCAACATAAGAAGGATATGGACCTGTTGGAGCATATCCAGAGGAGGGCCACAAAAATGATCAAAGGGCTGGAGCACCTGTCCTGTGAAGACAGGCTGAGAGTTGGGCTTGTTCAGCCTGGAGAAGACTCCAGGGGGATCTTATAGCAGCCTTCCAATACCTGAAAGGTGCCTATAAGAAAGCTGGGGAAGAACTGTTCACAAGGGCATGTAGCAATAGGACAAGGGGTAACAATTTTAAATTCGAAAAGGGGAGATTTAGGTTAGATATTAGAAAAAAGTGATGTATCACTGGAACAGGTTGCCAGGAGAGGTCGTGTAGGCCCTATCCCTGGACATATTCAAGGTCAGGCTTGATGGGGCTCTGAGAAACCTGATCCAGTAAAGATGTCCCTGCACACTGAAGGGGAGTGGGACTAGATGACCTTTAAAGGTCTCTTCCAACCTAACCCATTCTATGATTCTCTGATTTCACAGACTCTTTTGGTGAGCATTCACACAGCTGGGGAAGCACCGCACCTGCTGTAGTTCTTGACTGCATGACTATGTCGCATGGAGGATTCACCTCTGGGAGAGGAACCCCTCTTCCTTGGCTCACAGCTTTTCCAGGGCCTACCCCGCAAAATATTGGTTTTGCCATAGGCCGTCTCAGAACATCTAATACTCATGTAGTTTAATGGGTATCCAGGAAGTAATAAATACTGTTTCCAGTTCTAATGGGCAAAGGAAAGGGATTGCATCTCACATTCTTCTTTTCTCTGGTCCTGTTCCTGCTAGCCCCTGTATTGCTGCAGAAGGGTCACCAGGGCTGTAAACTGTGTGAATTTGGCACAGCACAGGCAGCTGGAGAAGGAAGAGAGCAAGGTAGTGAATTCTGATTAAAAAATCTCCAGTCGCCTGCAGTTTGGAGATTGAGAAGAACTGGAATTTCAGATATTTCCTCTGGTTTATTTATAACCACACTGGGTTTTATGGACCTAGCTAATCAGGATTTAGACCTCTGCATATTGTGAAAGGAAGGTAGGTAGGATTTTTACGTTTCAAACAGTGGAGATCAAGACATCTGAAAGAGTAAAGCTGCAGTACAACACAGAAAATCCCAACCTGAACATCAGTCTTCTTGGAGTCTTAACTCCCACAGATCCAGATGAGTCCAGATGCTTTTTAGAAGTTTAACCCTGCAGTCTTAGGTCACAGTCCCGTCCCCTCACCCTGAGCAGGGACCAGCTATTTCATATGGCTGCAGAGCAATACCTATCTAATGAAGTTTACTACCTGGCCTAGAAGTATTTGTTTCTTCTGTGTTTCCTCTCAGCATGGACTGTTATAGTTTGCCTGAGAGCAAAAGCTTCATCGCTATCTCCCTCCAATGGTAAGCTGTGGTAACTTCTTCTGCAGAAAGATAAAAATTATAGCACCCACTGTTTATATTTCCAGTATGATGAGTAGAGGGAGAGACCGACAATTTTAAGTCTAATAATCATTAGAACATGCAGTTATTACTAAAAAGTGATTCCTGTTTATCACGTAAGCATGTATTTACATATGATAGAATCACAGGACTTGATTCAAGCAAGTGTCATTCAAACTGAGTAGGAACTCAGGAGTTCTCCAGCTCAACCACCTGCTCACTGCAGGGCCACCTGTCTGGTCAGACCAGGTTGATCAGGGCTGCGTCCACTCGTGAGAGGAAAACCCCTTGAGGAACCTGTAGCGTGGTGAGGAGCCTGGAGACATCTCCTCAACCACCTCTCCAAGGGTGCTGGTAGCAACTGTTAATTAATGTCACTGAATATAACACCTTAGAAGACCTCATTGTGTTTCTTCCATGCTAACATGAGTGGTTGGGCTTCTCCCAACATCAGGATGAAGACACCTGGTAGCAGCACCCTTTTGATGGACAGAGGACAAGGGGAGACTTGTCTTTCCTCAGCTGTTCCCCTCTGGAGAAATACTTGCATGGCAGCCCTGTTTCCTTACGGGACTTTTCCTTTCAGGGTGTGAAGAGAGGCTGGGCCAGGGCAGAAACTTTCCCTCAGAACATGTAGCCATTACTGAAAACATGGAAAATATGAATATAGCTCAGCTGAGAACACAGATCGCGCAAGTCAAAGTCAGGTCTTGCTGTGGTTTCATTGTTTCCTGGTAGAAGTTACAAGAATTTCCATGCTTTTCTGATCTGAATTTCATTTGGAAAGTATGTAAATGGCTATTTTCATTGCTTGTACCAGCTGAGTCAGAAACTCATGCTGAAGGAAAATGGGCATTTTCTAGAATTTTCATAAAGCCATCATGGTTCACTCAATTGATGCTAAATGAGAGAAAAGGTATGAGGCTTGAGGTAGCAAAAGCCATGCTACTGGACTTCAAATCGTATTGATGAGTAGCCATAAATTTTGGTCTCACTACTGTTAACCCATTCTCATGTCCTGCTGTGGTTTAGTCAGTGTCATAGTAATCTAGCAAATAATAAACCACCAAGAATAAAATATTTCAAATACTGAAATACTTCTTTAAAAAAAAAAAAGAGTATTAAGTGTCCAAGAGTATGAATTTTTTGCAAATAAATTCAAAGACTATGCTCACCCAGAGTTTGCAACTTATTTCAGGGATTAAAACGGTGTGTTTGGCATAAGTGCATGTATGCATAATGTAAGACATGGGGGAAAAAAAAAAGGCTAGTTTATTCACAAAATCTAATTTGACAAAAAATTTCAGAAACACCTCTGAGAATTGCAAGTCTTGCTTGTAGTCACTGTTAATGAGACTGAAGTGTCATTCCAGCTGTCTCTAGCAAATAACTGTTGTCTAGGACATACTTGAACATCATCAAATCTCAAAATTTACATGTGCAGAAGCAGAGAGAGAAAAGAAAACACATTGCAAGCAGAGCAAAAGCAAGGCATTTTGGTGCCCATGGTGCCACTCATAAATGAGTTTTTGCTCTTCCCCCTGCCCTCAACAAGCAACAAAAAGCAAGCAGAAAACTCGGGGCATCATCAATACAACTGAAGAATCAGGTCCTTTTGCAGAAAGCATTTGACTATCTGAAATACAGGAGGAAGCCAACTTTGCAGCTTTTTCGGTGTCAGAAGATGGCTAAAAGCTTAATTCCCTGCTCTTTATCACCTGTAACTTGAGGAAGTTAGGATCCTGGCGAGGGCTGTCAGTGAGCCAGCTGTGCCTTGCAAGAGACACTTGAGCTGGGCCAGTGTTCAGGCTTTCCCAACACCCAACACAAGGGCTACCCTACAGTAGTAGGCAAGCCTGGGAGATGCTTCATCTTCCTGTGCCCTCCTAAAATGTTTATTCTGTCATGGAGAAGGAACAGATTGAGCTTTAACTGCTCTGTTCTGTGATCCTCTATCAGTTGAGCCAAGATGATGCCTCTGAGGACACAGCACTAGTGTTCCCAAACCAGATCAATAAATTACAGGTAAGACGGATCCCTGCACCTGCTTCTGGCAGGTACATTGCTTTGGGCTGAATACTGAGCATGTACTGAACTAGATGCTGCTTTTCTTACCACCTCTTTTTATGTCTTTGGTCCGTTGGTGTTATTGACTATCCCATGTAAACCTGCCTCTTGAAGCCAAAGTCCTAGGTAGAGAAATAAGCCAAATTTAGAGGATGCCTAATTTAAAAGTATTGTGGTATGAAAACCGTGTCCTAGCCTTTCACTGTAATATCATTCCAATGCCTCAACATACCATGATTACATTCTTTTACAGATATATAGACTGAATACAGGAACAGACTAGTATATTAAAATGAATTTTTAAAAAGATTGAAAGGATAAAATATAGAGTATCAAACCCTCATTTAATGTTCACCCACAATAAAATATTATTTTTGCCATTATTACATGTCATTACAAATGGTAAATTTTAAACAAATAATTATATGAAACTCCAGATTTATGTCAACAATCTGAGGAATTGTGTGAAAAGTTATTTACCTTGGGTAGAAACCTTTCGATAGGATGGGTGATTTCATACATTGGAGAAAGAAAAAATGCAGCCATCCAAAGGCCAAACAGGAGGATGATATCTTCAAATGAGGAGATATATTAAAAGTTGAAGCTGGGACCAGTATTTCCAAAAGTTATGGTCTTCACCTTGTACATTTCCTACAGTTCAAATTGTTTCTTAATAACTTTCCCTAGTAAATTTTCACACTCAGCAGCCTAAATTTCATAAAAGTAAAATATATGGCGACACTTAAACAAGAGCAAGATGGTTTTTTTTGCAAGAACACTCAATCTCTAACTTGTAAAGTCCTATTAGTGAACATACACTGGTCATTTGATATGAGGTAATCTGGGGACTTTTTTGATATCTTTTGAATGACAAACAGTCAGGATTACATATCTAACCAAACGACACTACTGATGTTGTTTCTAGAGAATGTAAAACTTTCTAAGTGGGTGTGATGGGGTGCATTCCTCTCTGTATTCCATTCCCTCTTCTCTCCATCACCTCAGTTCTTCTATATTGGTTAAATTTTATCAGCGCTGGGCTACGATCCTGTCTGAAGTGTCTGAGTACATTTCAGCACAATAGGATTCCAACCTTTAAGAGAAATACACTATGCCTTGTTCAATATGCAATATATAGTTTACATAATACATGATACATTAACAGAAACACATTAGGAAGTGCTTTTTTCCAAAGAAGCAGAGAAAACGGGAAAAGAGTCTAAAGAAAATGCCACTCTAAACAAGCAGTGAAAGGTCTGTCCAAGTCCTGCCACGGGCAGCTCTGAAACACATTATAGCACATAATGTTCTCTATGGCAGGATCCCACAGACATACAAGAAAGCAAATATTTATTTCACAAATTTGGACCCTGCGGTGGAACATAAACATTTTGTATGTTGTCTGTAGCTCAGTATCACAGATCCAATGTTACATTTCTCAGAAATCCATCACCTAGGGTGCACTTTGTACTGAGATCCAGGGTAGGCACAGAATAATAAGGCTTTGTATTTTTACGATAATCCAGATGTAAGTATAGTTGTATCCCCCAGAAGCCTGCTAGAGAGCTCTGAGTACCTTGACTGAGGGCCAAACCCATCAGTATTGTACTGTTTATGGTCCGTTCCTCATGTTCACAGCCAGCCCTGGAGTCGGCTCTGGATGGTCCAAGAGATCCGGGTGTTCTTGGCCAAGGAGCGGGTGTTTTTCAGCAGCTGGGACAGGAAGGACTCAAGTGGGTACTCGTGAATGGGAGGAGAACTGGACAGGTTTTTGCTGCTGGGAGGAGGTAACTCCTGGTCAGTGGGAAGCTGTTGGCAGAGGAAGAGCGACACGCACTACTTTCAGGGAAGAAAATACAGACCTTTTGACAGGGACAACACTAATTTCTCCATTGAAAAGGCTGATATTTGAGATGCTACCTGGAGGTCTCAGTTGCCAGGCATGAGCAATTTGTGGTCTTGCATGTCTCCAGAGATACTTCCATGCTGGGGGCAAACATCAAGTAAGATCTCTAAAAAAATTTTGAGATGCACGGGAGAGTGACACATCTAATGCCATACTTACCTTATCTTTTTTCTAATAATTAAAGGCAATGTTTCTCTACCCACAGCACACTTTGAACCATCCCTTTGCAGTATCAAGTAACTAAAAACATTAACTATGTGACCAAAAGAAACATCTGATTTATAAACAGAAACAAAATACCCCTTGGTCTGTTATTCAGATCCACATTAAAACCAAGTGTGCATTGGACTCTTTAAAAATGTATGGCATGAATTGCATAAACTGACTACCAAAAAATCAACAATTTTTGCTCTTAATTTATTGCACAGGAATAGCTACAAATCACTCTTTGTGTTACAATACAACACAACACAGGAACTGTTTATGATTTTGTTTTCCACAGATCAAGTTCCCCTCACCTCTTCTGAACCAGCCATGTACAAATTTTGTAATTTTTCATGGTCTGCCATAGCTCACCAGATTGTTATCTCTGGCTCAATCCTATTTGTGAGCCATTTTCATTCCCAGCTGCACTGGTAGTGCCCACAGCACAAATTAGGACAAATTTATGAGCTGCTCTAACTATCAGTCTCCCATCCGTGATACTAAACTTTCTGTTACCTAGATTTGCCAAGAACAAATCACCCTTTCTCATCAGCATGTAATGAATCTCAAGAGGGGTAGAGTAAGGTGCTAAAAGACCAATTTTGTGCACTTTATAATGCATGAGGGAAGTTCCCAGAGGGAATATTAGGTGAAAATAGAAGGCTGTTGGTGTTGAGGCCTTGACTGAGGACCAGAGTCTGGCTCTCTGTTCCCCCAGTGGTGCTGAAAGATCAAAAAAGAAATTAATCAAGCTCTTACTCATTGCTTACACACCTAAGCCCCTGTGGATTGACAGAATAAAAAGAAACAAGTGTCATTTCTTAATGAGAGGAATGGTATGATGATATCTTTTATGAGACATCAATATTAAACCTTGGATTGATCCCTACTAATATAAGGATGAGCCCAAGGAAGCTGGCTTCCTTGGGCTACCAGTGATAAAGGGATGTAGTAAGCTCAGAAGGCCATTCAGCACATCTGGAATGTGAGATAACTTTTAGATATCCTCTTCCTATTCACTTTAGAGGAAATCTAATAGACTTCTGCAGCTCTTCAATGTCCACTGTCATCTCTACCACCTTAAATAACTTGGTATAATCAGCAAATTTTGATACTTCACTTCTCAGCCCCTTTCCAGTGCATTCCTTGATATGCTGAAAAGCACAGAGTTGAGCACTTCATTAACAGCATCTTATGTTGTGAAAAGTTAGCACAGATATCTTGGCATTATAATCTTTTTTTGTCCTATAGAGATGCTGAAGCCACGGCCATTGCTTGCAGGAGTGGCTATTCCACTCTGCCATGGAATGATCACCTCTCTAAATATGCATGTCCTGCTTCATGTCCCAGTACATTTGCCAGATCTGTATGGCAACTGGGGTATCCTGCTATAATTGTGTGCTGTGCTCCCACTGTGTCTCTCTATTCTAACTACCTTCCAGGTCAGGAGGGCAGTAATCTAGGCCTAGGACTATATCCTTCCCACTGGGCCTGAATTTCAATCCACACAGTTCAAAGTAATCATTTGTTATTCACTGATGGGGTTAATTTGTTCCTTTGAGTTGATTCTAGGTTGATTTTCTAGGTGAAAAATGGGGCTACTCTATTACCAGCATGTTTTGTTCTCTGTTTTCTGTGTATTTCATGTTTCTATTGCAGTGCCTAATCAACTGTCTTCCTATGGCAGAGTCTTCACTAAAACAATGTTTTCCACAGATTGGGGGCTAAACATAACAAATACTCCATCCTATTTCTTAGTCTCCTTATACTTGTGTAGAAGTATGAGTATCATTGCTCTGTTTCTCATTTTGGCACTATTTCTACAGCACTGTGATTTCCACTTCATGTCCTCTTACAGAGCCTTCATCTGAGGACAGAACATTCATGTGTCTGTGGTAAGGGAAACACCCCCTGAACCATGTGCTCCCTCATACTTATTGAATTTACTATGCTCATCAGCTTAAAAGCTCATCTACAACCTTGCTTTTGGGAGCCTGCTGCTTGGTTTGGATTCAGTTGTTTTCTATACAGGTTGCCTTTACATGTAAACTGTATCAAACACCTGTTGATTGGGAAAACTTTGTCCTTCTAGTAATGTCCTTGGCTCTGGTTTTGCACCTTTTATTTTTTTCTAAGAGATAGTTCAAAGGACGCTACTGCACATGTTCTTGCTTTCAAAAGATTAAACCTTTAGGTCCGTAACTTCTCTCCTGCCCTTTGCCATAGGAATGGTACACACAAGGATCACAGATGTAGAGTCCTTGCCAAAACTTCCTACAGGCCTGCCCAATGGGCAATGGGATAGAAGATGAGGGAACTTTCTGTCCTTAAAATGCTTATTTAAAATGTCCTTGCTTATTAAAAAATTAATTACTGAAAGGGTACTACTGTTCATCTAACGTTCTAGATAAACAAAGTCATTTCCTGGTCGTTGCTCCAAATACTTTCACACTGAAGCCTGTGCTCTGCTTTAAGTTTCAGAGTTATTACTGTGCCCTTTGCTACATGTTCAGGGCCAGACGATATTAGTTAAACAGAATTCATCTGAATTATTGCCTGTAGTATATCATATATCATTTCAAAACCCCTCACAACCAGAAAAACGGAAAGAAGGGTTTAAAAATAGATTTTGCTGAATCTTTAAAATCAGAAATGTTAAGTTTCCATAAGCAAACCAGGGAGGTACAGGCAGAGATGTCCAGTTGCTGTGAACTGCAAGGAGCTATGGTAGAGAATGGACCTAGTAAACTTGTGTGTGAATGTAATATAATGGCAGGTGAGGACATGCTTCAGAATACATGAGACTTCTCTGAAGACCTGAGCATCATCAAGCTATTACAGGTGATCAGAGGTATGTGGAGGCTTCCAAATGAAAAGTGAGTGAGTAGACAGACTTGATAGGAGTAAGAGAATGGTAGAGTTGTATAAAGTCATGAATGGTGCAATAAATGTGAATAAGAAAATATATTTAGATCCTGTAGGCTGTTTTTTAAAGTTTATATGTGTCAGTAATCCTTATGAAAATGAATCGGGATTGTTGTTCCTGAATATCTATAAAGGTATGAGAAACTTTTCAAAAATTATTACTGTTTCTCCTTGCTAGTGCTTTTGAGCACCCAGTTTGGGACAAGTAACACATCCCTGTTAGAAGTCCAGGGCACCAAAATTCCTCTCATGGAAATGGAATAAGTAAATGAGCAGTTAACTCATGTCATTACACAATCAATAGGAAGATCACCTGGTATTATCATTCAGGAAGCCAAAATCTTGAGACATTTTTGTTGCTAGGTTTAATTGCTGTTTTTATTGTTGTTGTTAATGCCTCAGATTATTAATCTTGAAAAGGATCACAATTTACTTTTTAAATTCACTCCTGAGATATAGTATAAGATACTATAAATGCCTCTTGTATTAAGATTGTTCCTTGTGAAACTTCAACATCTTACTACAGATGTGGCCATAAATTAATTTCCATGAGGTTAAATGGAGAGCATTTTCACATGCTTTAAAAGAAATCGTGATTAAAAGAGAAGCTCATGTAGACAAACAGAAAGGGGTGGCTAAAGCTCTAATTTTAAATTGATTTAAACCCATTTGAACATCACAGACTGTCTGAGTAAGTTCAGGCACAGACAGAACATCTTGACTCAGTCTGCATCCAAGTGCACAAGAAAAGTCCAAGAAACTTCAAGGAAGGAAGGAGTGATTCAGGCTGACTGCTAGTCAGAAGCTGCCAGGTATCCAGTTCTCTCTTTTCTCCATCTCTCAGTAGAACCCCAGCTTCCAGCCCAGGGCCTTAGCTGGCAACACTGCCTCTGGGCTGCTGTCCTGCTTGCAGTAAGCCAGTCGTTGTGGTATGTGGCAAGAGAAACATCACCCTGTAGATAATGATGATTATTGATTCTCCAACATGTGTGTGTGTGTGTGCACAGAGAAAATCAGAGCGTGGGTGTTATAAAGAGAGGGGAAGAGAGAAAGAGAGCCAGAGAGGAAAGATAGCATTTGATATTAATTCAAACTCACAGGACAGCCCTGTACAGAGAAAATGTTTTCCCCAGGAGACTGCTTTGCAGGTTTTTTCCAAACTGCCCCTTGAAGAAAACAGGAAGAAAAATAAATCCCTCTATTTTGCAGATTTCATACCAGGACACCAGCCTTTTCCCAGGTCATCATATCAGCCTTGCTGACTGTTCATCCCACTGTGATCTGCGTAAGTTGTTTTAGCAGTTGTGTACCAACAGCAAACATTCCCCTTTTGCTTTCCTGTGTCACTGAGCTTCCCTCTTTGCCCAGGAGCTCCTGGCCAGCTGCCACAGACAGTAGACTGACCATCCTGACTCGGTCATATTTATTAACTCAGTCTAGATAAACACAGCTGACCAGCAGTAGCCAGTGTACCTTACTCAGCTAATTTTCCTGACAAACTCCAGTCACGAGGCACAACTGTGCTACTGACTTGAAGGGTGGCTATCTTCACAGACCTCTGGAGACGGACGTGGTGTGAGTTAGCAGGAAGTGTGCAAGCATAATGCTCCCAAACAAGCCCTGTGAGCCTCTACAACTCCTAGGAAACAAGGTTTACCAGGCTGACTGAGGAAAGCATGAATTAACAGACATGAGCTTAATTAATTCACTGGTTCCGATGGAAAAATGACACTTCTTGGCCTGCCCAAAGAAAGGAAAGAGTGTGAATTTAAAGAGGGGAAAATATTACAGCCAAAAGGGCATAATTATCTTCAGGGAGAGTGATGAATTGCCTGAGATTTACATGGTCTGAAAGCTGATGTATAAATGTTTAGCAAGCACCTAAGACCAATTCATAAATTCCCTTGAACTTAACTTTTGCCACACTTTAGTCAGTTCTGCTTTCAGCTTAAAGATGCAAGGACTTCTTGCATCAAGGTTGCAGTTATGGAATGGATGAGTGCTATTAACTGATGTGGGTACCTGGGAGAGCTGCTGCAGGGAAGAGAGCATCCTGGCTGCCCCTTACCACTGCAGTGATGCCTCTCCTCTGCAGCAGGTCTGGGGTGGGCGGAGGTACATTAAGCTCACTAAGAAAAAGAAACTATTGAGAATCAGAGAGTCAAAGTTTATGTGCTGTCATGCAGTCTGTCTACTGTTTTAATGGCCTGCTGCTGCACTGAAGTACTCTGTCCTGTACTTTCTGCTTTACATTTTTCTTTTAAACAATACAACTGGCAAGTTGCTGTCCCAGATTCTCTGTGTGGGACCATTAAAGCTCTGCTAAGCAAGCACTGGAAGAGGAGAGTCAGTTTGATGGGTGCTGGTCCATGAACTCCAGTTACTGCCAGAGATCTGTTGTGGGAGGAAGGAGAATGGAGTCCTTTCACTACTGACAGCTGTAGCATAAATCTTTATTATTTTATTGTATTTGATTAAAATAGTTCTCAGCTGCGGGGAAGTCAAGGCTACACATTGACCCTGTTTTTCACCCTGAATGAGGACTTTTTTCCTATGATTATACCTCTGATGTCACAAGCTCTATTTTACCATTGACGTAATGGCCGCTGGTACTTCTTCCTTGGCTGCCTGCAGCATGGTAACAGGCACAGGGAGATGAAGGAGTCTGTGTGTCCGGTCATCTACCTACTGGGGCACGTGGCTGAGAATGGAAAAGGAAGATGAACAGAAAGCAGCCCAAATCCCAGTCCAAATGAGCTGAATAAAAATACAGAGCTGGATAAAATAGTCCTTCTTTACCTTCAGACCTGCTGTATCAGTTCTAGAGGCAATAGCAAGCTGGTTTTGTTTTTGTCATCCAGCCTCTGGTTTGTGGAACAAAGCCAGCAGCCAGCTGCCCTTTACCTGTGCTGGCAGGGGAGCTGGAGGATGCCCTCTCCAGGACAGGTAGTGGGGATGTTGGTTTAGGCATAATGTGCACACCTCATAAAGTCTTAATTTTCCACTACTTTGATGTTATTTGGGCAAGCAGGAACCTTTTCCGAGGAAAGAATGATACACTAGAAACAATACACAATATTTTCCAAGTAATTTTTCCCCTCAACTACTACCTTTAAAAAAGAAGTTGATAATCTGTTACCGGCATTTACCCTGTTTTATAACAAGATTACTTAGGAATAGAGCAGAAAAGAAAGGGAGATAAAATGTAACAGCTAGAGATATGCGACTTTCCAGGTGATTTATATTTCAGAGTCTAGTTTTTCATACTAAAAACCCCTAGACTTATTGACCATAAAACTCACAACTGAATTAAGAGTAAACAGCTGTGGTAAATGTCTGGCTAAATCGCTAATTATATGCAAAAAAATACTGAATTTCAAGTTCTTAGTAATTCTCATTTCTAATAATCACAATTCAGAAAAATCTTGCTAGTTCTTCCACGTGTGATAAAAATGCCAAAGAAGATGATTATGATGAATGGAAATATGTTACACTAGCATATAAAGGAAGATGTAAAAATGCACTAGTCTGTACAGGTGCTGCTTTATATCTCCATAGGAGATGATTTAGAAGGGAGGTAAAAATCAGCATTGAAGAGAAAAGGTGAGAAAGGAGAAAAAAATCTTTGTGGAATTATTTAGCTTTATGGTACGATCATTGTAAATTGGTTGCTACTAAGGTCTCCCCATCATTTCCCTGCTGCAGGTCCTATTCTCAGTTGCATATAATTTTTCTAAACTCTTTATTTGGACAAAATTTTCCATGTCTAGTGTCTGCTTTAGTCTGCTTTATTTGTGGAAAAATTCAGCCAAAATGATTCATTGGTTTCCAAGTAAGAGGTTAGTTAAAAATACATTGTTTTTCACACAGTAAAAATGTTCTGGATGCTTTTCCCTGGAGGCACTGAAGCACCCTGCTCATTTGAAACATGGAGTACAGATTGGGCTTGGCACAGAGACTGGGAGGAGGGGTGCTCAGCAATACAAGTGGGCTTAGAGCACACTCTGATGTGTACATAGTAAACCAAGCAACTCCTGTAATGTCTCCTCACTGGACTGCTGCTACCAGATAGACATCCATCAAAGCTGTCCCTGAGTGATGCATGTTTTTGCCCTCTCTGCCACTCCTGCACAAATTCCTGCGGGAGCTGCCAGCCTGCAGCTGCAGTGAGTTACCTGGTCTTTCTCAAGCCCCTGTTTTGGAAACACAATCTCAGAGCGTGTAAGCTCGGCACAGATCCACACCTGCTGCTGCTGCAGGGTGCTGCATGTGGTGTCCCACCTGCTGCTCCAGCCCCAGGCTGCAGCGATCTTCAGGAACCAGGGAGCTTTGCGCTGTCTGCCCAGACTGCATGTTGGCTGGTGCAAGCCATCAGGGCCAAAAATTGCAGGTGCTTCTCTTTTGTTGTCCAGGAGTGACTGAACTGCAAACATGTGGCCGCTGAGTTGTCAACACCTGGAAAGAGCAGTCAGCATTGCCATGCACTTAGTAGCATATTTCTGCCTTTCTTTTCTTGTTATTTTTTTAAAGGTAAAATTATAGAAACAAAACATGGTTTAGAAGAACATCTCCCAGTTTGCAAAGCTAAGCCATGGCAGATTGGCTGTCCCCTGTGCGTGTCTTTTCATCGTGTGCTGTGGCTTAGACAAGTTCTTGGCCTCCTCAGTTGCGGAGAGAAAGCGGTGGGAATCGATGAACAGTGTTGGGAACTGACTGGCGCGTTTTAAGGAATGTAGCAGCTAGTTATTGAGCCTAGGGAAAGCTGCTCATCTCTGCACGGGGGAGGCGTGGTGCCCATGGGGAACCCCCAGGACACTTCTGGCACACTCTGGGGTGTGATCAGGGTGACACCCACCACAAGAGTTAAGGGCACCCCACAGACTGAGAGGGGCTGTGCTAGGTGTATGGGACTCATGATGGGATGCAGGGAAAGAGCATTTGGGATCTTATTATAGGATATTTAGAGAAAGAACCAAAGACAAGGGGAAGGAGCGATTGAGGTGGTTTGGGCAAAAACAAGGGTGAAAAAATACAGGGCTAAGGTGATAAAAGGGGCCAGTAGCATGTATGCAGGCTGCTGGTCAGTACGCTTGTCTGGCCATGCCCCACACCCCATCAGCATAGCCCTTCCTGCCTTCCCAACCAGCTCCACTTCTCATGGGGGCTGCTAAGTCCTGGGGATTCACATTATGTATGTGTATGTATTCTCCACTGATGGACCTTTATTGTGAAGGGAACAGGATTAGGCCGTTTGTGCTGTCTGTGTGTGCATGAGTGTCACTGTTGGGGTTGCTTTGTGGGGTGCTCCATGTGTATGTCTGTGTACATGTGCACATCATGTCTGTGGATGTGTGTCTGTAGGGGATGTACACTCAGTCTTGCTGCTGGCTGGACCTGGGGAGATACAGCAGCGGAAGACTCAGCTCTGTCAGCCTGGAGGATTCAGCATCCCCAAACACATATGCTATCTCCAAATGTAGAGTAAGCACCCTGTGTGCTGATGGAAAATTGAAGATGAATTGGACACATAAAGTAGACACGTAAACCTGATAAAAATCTTTTAATAGTTCCCATTACCTGAGTGCTGAAATGCTATGGTATTGAAACCCCTGCCTCCCCCACAGCCTGTCATTGCTTTAAACACTGCTTGATGGTTCGTTCAAACACAGCAGTCGGGGCTGACAGGGATCTTGACGCAGCAGGAGCAGCACCCCAAGAAAGCATCCTTCTCTGCTGGGCTGCCCCAGGCTGGCGAGGTGATGCAGGCACCCCACATCCCAGCAGTGCTCTGCTCAAGAGTCAGAGCAGAAAAATCACCCTGTGCTGCTGGGTGCTGAGGCTGCCAGTGACTGCTGCAGTGCCGGAGTTGTTCTCCCTCTGTACCACAAGGTGGCAGGGCCTTAATTTTAAATCTCTCTTTCATAATTCTATTTTTTTCATTCTGCCTTTTTCAGCTTCATTTTGGGACAGTTAGATACTCTCAGCATCTGCTATTTACATTATTAAACTTAAAAGAGGATCTTAAACGACTTTTTTTAGTGATGAGGTTTTGTCTGCAGAGCAGCTTTGCTTTAGTTCTGGGGTGGATGAAACTTAAAAAAAAAACACCACCATTTTTCCAGTATATCTTGGTGTGAGTGCACCTATTCGGTACCATTTATTTCCTTTTTCTTCTAGGACTAGGCCAGCTACTGCAAATATTTTTATACCGGTATAAATTGACAGTGTAAGATGCAACAGTTTACACATAAATTGCTTCTGCTTTTGTCCCTGGACAAGATCATAGCAAAAATATTTTTATTCGAGGAAGGCTGATGTTTGGGTTGGGTTTTTTTTACTATTGTAAAGGTATTTTCCCCAGTGTGCTCATATTGCCTGATGCCAGCTCCTCTCCTGCTCAGGATGAGGATGCTACGCCAGTAGGAGATTATCCAGGTAGGGGCTGAGGATGGGGTTTAATGCTAGTGTGTTCGCTGACACCCATCCCCACCCCCAATTCCTTTCCTTCACTAGCTCTGAGGTCTCCACCCCAACCCCTGACTGGGAGGGCAAACGGCAGGGTTTAGGGTTGGCATCAGACTAATACCATCCCTTCTAGCTCTTTGTCAGAAGAAGGCATTTCTCCCATCCTGTGTTTCAGCATTGGAAAGCTCAGGGCAGATACCACATGCAAATCTTCCATGAGGCAGCAGAGAGTGCTATTCAATAAGCAAATAGTTTTTCAGTCTGGTTCTCCTTTTATATTTATTTATTTATTTATTTTTCTTCTCCCAAGTTTTAATGTAAAATCGAGGAGGGAACCACGCAAGGAATAAAAACAAGGACCTGACTCCTCCTGCTCATAGCTAAGAGCCCTCTGTCCTATGCAGATTAAGTAGCGTACCAAGTACTGGCTGGTATGGGCCCTAAACCAGCGGGGAACAGCTTGTGTGTACAAGCCTTAAATCTCACTTTGCGCTTGACAAGTCCATTTTTCCTGCTTGGGTATCTCAGTCCCACATTGCTTAAAGACCAGCAGGTGGGCATAGGGGAGCAGATCCACAGCACACCATGGGGAAGGTGGCAATTGCCTGCTACCAAGCCCAGAATTCGTCCCTTTAGAATTCCTCCTCAGCTGTTGCCCAGTTTTGCAGGCAGGAGCAGCACCCTGGCTCTGATAGACATCAGGGTTGAACAAACACAGCAAATATTGCATTATGCCAGCCAGAGTAAAGTGAGTGGCTTCTCTTCTTAGGATGCAAAGCAAGAATGAAAACTTTAGTAGTGAAAGCAGGACCAGTGAGGCTCTTTTGTTACCCATGCTGAGGTAGCGGAGGAATAGGAAAATTCTCGCCAGGGCTGCAGAGCAGAAATAAAGGGAGGGAAGCCAGAGAAGCACAATTATAGGAATAAACCAGGTGGAAACTAAAACCGAATAGATTAAGATAACCCCTAGTTTGGCAAGTACTGATTGAAAGGGAATGGCCCCCCTTTCCCTGTTAGTACAGAATTTGAAAACTGAGAGTTATGAAAATTAAACTGTGAAGAGGACATTTGTATAGAGGGATCTATTTTACTGTCCATGCTGGGGTTGAGGTTGACTAGTGAGTCTAATGCATATATTTTTCTGATATGAAATCTGTTGCCCAACTTGCAATTTCTAAAATTTCTAACGTGTTCTGATATGAAACACTTTTAAAAAACAAATACATAAAGACACACTCTGTGAACCCACATTAAAAGTAAACAGAGAAAAGAACCATTTCTGAGTATCAGCTTTATCAAACAGATACTAGCCTTTTAACATAGTTTTGATTATGCCTGAAAATTATACTTACAGGAAAAAAAAACCTGTGCTTGGGACAGGCATGAATTATCTTTCTATTTGCAAGGGAAGTTTCTTATCTGGTTAGCAGACTATTCTCTGCCAACAGAGGAATGTACTGTAGACAGTTTTTATCAAATCTGCCTATCCCAGACAATAATGCCTGGGGAATTCACATAGGAGATGAAGAAGTAATTGGGTAGATTTCATAAACAGAAAATCTAGGCTCATAGTCTTTTACAGACTTCCATAATTTTAGTTTGCCCATTGTATCTATTTCCATGTAATAATTCATTCTTCTCTTCTGTAACAATACAATGCCTATACATTTCTAGCAGTCCTTTTATCAGAGAATCATAGAATCATAGAATGGTATGAGTTGGAAGGCACGCCAAGGATCATACAGTTCCAACCCCCCTGCCACAGGCAGGGACACCAGCCCTGGATCTACACAAGGTTGCCCAGGGCCCCATCCAACCTGGCCTTGAACACTTCCAGGGATGGGGCATCCACCACCTCTCTGGGCAGCTTGTTCCAGCACCTCACCACTCTTTCTGTAAAAAACTTCCCCCTAATATCCAATTTAAACCTTCCTTCCTTTAGCTTTAGTCCATTCCCCCTTGTCCTGCCATTATCTATCCTTTTAAAAAGTTGATTCCCATCCTGTTTGTATGCTCCCTTCTGGTAATGGAAGGCTGCAATGAGGTCCCCCCACAGCCTTCTCTTTTCCAGGCTGAACAAGCTCAACCCCTTCAGCCTCTCTTTGTAGGGGAGGTGCTCCAGCCCTCTAATCATCTTCATAGCCTCTTCTGGATCATCTCCAACAGTTCTACATCCTTCCTGTGTTGTGGGCCCCAGATCTGGACACAGTACTCCAGATGGGGCCTCGTGAGGGCAGACTAAGGAGAGACAATCACCCCCCTGTCCCAGCTGGCCACTCCTCTTCTGATCTCTGGTATTTAGCTCCCACATGCACACTCAGATTTATCCACCATCATCCTTTTTGGAGTGGTTTGGAGTTTGTATTAGTTTAGCTGCACACATATTTCTGGTGAAGGCATGGGTGTGCTACTGAACCTGGGACTCCAAGGCTCAGTTCAGTGCATTATGCATGAAGTCAGTTGTTCTTTCCATCACAGCTTTCAAAAATACCCACAAATATCATATAGAGACCTCTCCTCTCTACAGCTCAGTTCTTCCCCACCCTAGTTATAAAGCACGAACCTCTGGAGGCACATTCAGCTGGACCTCTTTATCTTTACTTTTTTTTTTTTCCCCTGCTCTCTGCTTCCTGTGGTGCCTTTCTGACCTGCTTTTCTAAATCTTTCTAGCCTTGAAGGACCAAATCCTCTTCTGCTGAAGGATGAGGTAGACTCACAGAGCCCTATAATGGATTTGTGTCACCTTTCATCAGCAGTGAATCCAACTTGTTAAGTCTAAAAATGTGTCCAGGTTCAGTATTTCAATTACATTCTCCCCAGAGAGGCACAATCTGGGAATAGCTTCTGCCAGATTTATTACATGATGCCACAAATAATGGCCAACACTTGAGCAGCTTTTATGGCTTTCACAGCATATTGCAGACTTGTAACTTGATGTCTAAAAGACACAGATATTTATAGGCATTTGTTGTATATCCCCAGAAATGCCTGGCAAGGTTGTGCACAGGTTATGAAGAAGTTTTCAAACCCTATCCCCTTAAATATCTAAGGTATCTTCTGATGACAAGCCACTCAAACAATTTTAAGACAAGAAGGAAAAAAGAAAAACACACTAAACAACATCCTTTTCTACTTCTGAGCACAGAAATTTTATGTAAAACCAACTAGAGACCCAGAGAAATGTTATTTTCCTGATGAAGTTGGTTTTTTCTATGGTGCTGATAATCTATGCTTAAATAATGCCGAAAGCCCTTTGAGATTGTCAAATTATTTTTCCTCCTTCATAAAGCAAGGCTCTTCACTGTAATCTTGTAAGATGCAAGAACCTTTTATTCCCTGGTACCTAGGTTAAAGAAGGGAAGGGAGTCAGCAGATTGGATTTTGCCAAGTTTCCTTGAAGAGATTAGAAATTTCCAGTGGAAAAAAAATATCATTGTCTTTCTTAAAATTCACTGAAAACAGAGAAGATAAATCATGATTAAATAATGACATTGTGCTGAGGAAATGGTTGCTCAGGCCTGCAAAACTAAAAGACAGAGTAGGTTTTTTTGGCTTTACCACTGTTTCATAAGGGAGTTGTAAACCAGCAGTAATGAGGCTGCCTGGTGGTTAATTAGTAAGAGAACCACACTCCACTCCCAGCTGGTTTCTTGCTCACTAGGACGGCAGAAGCTGGAAGTATTTACAAGGTGATGTATATGTAACCCAAGGGAGGTCTACACAGGAAAGGAGAGAATGGCTTCAGAACAGGCAATTTACTTTCCCAGTAACCCTCTGAGTCTTCATGAGTATTTATACAATCTGTTTGTGGTTTACACTTAAGAGTTGTCTGTTTCTGAGAGCTCACCCCAGCACCCCAGTGTTGGTTGTCATTGGTAGTGAAATTGCAGTATGTTGTGCTAGGTCAGATGTGATGGCCTAGATATGCCATTAAGTGCACCTGTGGCGCACAGAGCAGCAAATGTAAACAGATATTTGCTTAAAGTAAATATTTTGTTAGTATGATTTTGTGATCACAGTGTTCCTTAGCACAAAATACTGTCAGGGGAGAACTGACCCTGAAGTAAGATCCGTGTCCTGCACCATCCTCCTCTGCTGCAAAAACCAACTAGAGTCCTCAGCTGGCTTGAAGGTAAGTAAGGGGAATAGCACCTGGTGTCATTTAAGGAGTTCTGGAATAGCCCAAGTAAATAACAGGTAGGGATGCATGGCACCTTGGGGAAAAGAGCTTGATTTTGTACACGAAGTACAAAAAAATACCCAGCAACCAACCCACATATGCTTTTAGTATCTGAGGCTTAACATACAAGGAAAAGTTGAATGAAAAATATGTCCCACTGCATATTCTGTATCTCTTCACTGATTAAAAGACTGTGATATTTCAAGATAGATGGTTGACCTTCTCCAAAAATGCAAGCTAATAACTGCTGCAACATATTCTTATTTAGTTATCTATCTATCTGCTGCCTATGAAATATTTGATTCCTGCAGTATGATCTGGACATGATCTTAATAATTAAAAACATAATAGAAAGAGTTTAATTCAAACAAAATTAAATTAAGTATAAACACTTTAACCTAATAAGTCTGGAGTATTAAAGCTTTTGCCTGTCCTAGCTAACATGAGCCTTGGTCTGTCCACCCTGGATTCTTCTAATCAAGGGAGCAAGCAACAATCATGCAATGATTTTATCTTGAACAAGTAAGGCAGTTACTACCATCTGAGCTTGTAACATTATCACTTGCACGCTCCCAGCACACTAGCCTTCCTCCCTGTGAAGTCACTTATTTACAGTCATTTATTTTAGGTTGGTTTGCATTTAAAGATGGGTATTTAATTCAAAAGACCTTCTTAAAAATCTCAGCAAGACAGTGTAAACTTCAGTAATTTTAAAAGGACACTCTAACAAGTATTTAATTAGCCATCTCTACACCATTCATCAGCCTTCTTAGCTGTGCACAATGGTTATATCTTACAATGAAGATTTTACTTCCAGGGCAGATATTCACAGGGTACTGAACATTTTCCATGCATATTTAAAATCCATGTAGTGTGTATATATATATATATATATAATCCAACTATGTGGTGTGTTCAATTCAGAGTTCCTGTCACATATTAAAATATTATTTTACCCAGTTTTGTGAGTGTATTTTAAAAACAAGGGAACATATTTCACCTACTTCTTATCAGAAGTTGGTGGATACAATTATTACCAAGTGGGTAATAGGAAGAGCCACATCTGATTATGTGGGATCGTTCAAGTGGTAATAGGTGTGGGTCTTGTTCAGTGGTTTGGAAGAGCTTGTGTTGAATTGTAGCATGTTTTCTTTTGAGCGGGATGCAATAACTCATTCCAAAATGGCCAGTTCTGAAGCTGATTAAAAGTCGTATCTTAAATCATCTTATGCTTGCCTGGTATCTTAAGATTTTCCTGCAAACTAGACCTGCCACAAAACTGAAAATTCAGTTGAGGAAAATACTCTGCTTTGCTAATTACTATGTACAAAGATAAATTGTGTTCATACCTTTATCTTTGGTGAGTGCACTAAGCACCACACTCTAGGATTTGGAACCTGGGGGCAGACACCTGCACCACAAGCACTTTGCAGGACACTTTGCACCACAAGCACTTTGAAGGGAAACTTCATAGCTGCCTTTACCCCATTTTCTCAGCCTGTGCCAGGGTCTGTGTGCCCACAGGACACTGGTGCCTGGGGAAGAACCCTGAGGGGGTTCCCATGGCCCAGGGAAACAATGGAGGAAGCAGCTCAGAAGAGCTCTCCGTGTCACATTTTCTTATCCCAGCCTTCCCCTCTGCTACGAGGTTCAGGATTTCTCTCGATCTCATGCAAGACAAGGATGTAACAAAAGTCAGAAATAAGAGGCAGAGAGCAGAAGGAGTGCAAATCTTTTAACATTCCAGAAGTAATAATTGGTCTAAAATTAGTCCCTTTCTGGATGAAGGGAGGAAAGAGGAGAATGAGGCCAGTGTTTCTGCTAGGTTTTATTTATTAAATTTGTGCCCCTTCAGCATCTGGGATAATACAGCCACACAGTCCCTCTTTTCAACCTACCAGCCCTATTACCAAGCCAGACCTCCCCAGTGAAAGGGCTCAAGCCCAGCACAGTCGCACCGCCTCTGGCTGCGGTTCTGCTGCTTGCCTTTGTGTCAATCCACACTGTCACCCAGCCTAGATGTCCCTGCAATGCAGGCACAGATTGACTGATGATGGGGGGTCGTGCAATGGCCCTCGTGGGTGGAACATGCAAACAGAGAATGACACCCTTCCCTGTAGAGGCAAGTCAAAGAGCTACACAAACTCCAATGCTCCCTTCGTCCTGGTTTTACAGCAACAAAACGGGTGTTGATTGAGGTAACGTGAGTATCTGAGGAGAGCCACGTGTTAATTAAGAAGAATAAATAACAAAGGCAAAAGGGATCTTAATAGCATATCTATTAACAGTCTTAATAGTATATCTATCAATAGTCTACAGGTGACAGGCAGCTGACTATTGTGTGGGGAATCTCATTTAAGAAGAGGATTTTCAACTGCTATTCCAGAATGCAACTCCTTATCCCACTAATATAGTTACATATTCAGCTTCTCACTAGAAACTCTTAATGCATTTCTTCATACAGCAAAGCTCCAAATAGCAAAAAAGGAAGTAGCATGTTCAGTCATTTTGTGTTCGTCATCTCTAGATCATTGATCTTCCAGTTTATACTCAGTATCCTCTCTGCTACTGTGGCTTCCTTGAAAATAGTATTTGCTATGTAAACTTTTAACTATAGCTATTATGAAAGCTTAGGGTAGCTATGCGGTGGAAGAGTAGATGCTTTCGCATAGCATAACAATGCTGAAAGAAAACCACAGAAATCTGTGCCTGAGAGCTTTTTCATGTGCAGTGTGGCTCTTTGTACCAGCTGGGTTTTTTTTTTTTCAAGTGGCATGGAGATAGCTTGTGGCATTTCTCACCTTTGTCCTTGCTTTGAATTTTTGACAGCTTCAGCCTTTCACCTTTTATTTATTTTTTATTTTATTATTTATTTATTATTATTTTTTAATGTGCTGATTGTTCTATATTCTTTTAGTTGGAAGCATCCCAGAACTGTATCACTAGTCTCTCTTTTTATTTACCTGTGAAGCAAAATTTTCCTTTCCATTCCTCCAGAAGTCATAAAACAGTTGCAAGTTAAACAAAAATTAACTTTTAGTGTATACAGCAGGTCTTCCAGATATAGTGGCAGTTATCTCTCACAGACATCCTTTCTGAGCCAGTTTTGTGTTACATCATCTCGTGGACTACTCATTGACAGCAACAAACGCCCATTTGTTCACGTGCTCTTAGGACAGGTGCCCATGGAAAGGAAAACCCTGTAGATAAGAAATTGCAACAAATCAAAGAACAACCAAGTGAATGGAAAGTAACCCTAGGACTGCTTTATCTTTGTTGCAAGCCAAGTCAACATAGAACTGATGTCAGTCGCCCACGTCTATTAGCAAACGAGAGACCTCATTGCATCTGAAAGGGCTCTCCTTGTCCAAAATAAATGTTCTTCTCATTTCATTCCCTATTTTTTTTCCCCTCCTTCCCTGACAAAAAGCTGTTCAAACATTCCCACTTTAGGCATGGGCTAAGTGTGAGAAAGACCAAGGCTCCCACTGACCACTTTTACAAGGTGCTCCTTGGGCTCTGTGATCCCTTAGCTGGAGTGTTGCCCTGGCTTTACACCTGCAGAACTGACCTGTACAAATGATCACCAAGCAGATTTTTCTGCTTATAATTCACCATGACCTTTCATTTGTTTCTCATTTTTCACCCTGTTCTATTCAGTAACGTGAAACAGAAAAGCATAGTTCTTCTGCTGACAGGAAGAAGGCATCTAAATAGTTACATTTTTAAATTGAAACTTCAGAGTTTTGATCTAAGAAAAATCCCTATGCTATTTGGCATGTACTTTTTCCTTACCTTATCTACCACCAGTGGAAAGGACGGCAAAACATACCACTGTCCAGGTATATTTAGAGCAAGCAGCTGCTGAACAACAGCAAAGAAATTTCCCAGGATTTGGTGGGAGTTGCAGACAGAAGTGCAGACAGAAGTGTCAGGAAGATTTAATAGGCCCTGTGAATCTTTATCTTCGTGGTTCATTTTAAACTCCCTTTATGCATAAATATTGTAATGAGATTGTTATAGCTTCTAGAAAATTAATCTATACTTGATTAATTCTCTCATCTCTACTTGAGGCATTAGCTGCTTCGGTGACTCTCTTCTGTGTCAATTATCACACACACTGTCATTTTGGCTATCCACAAAGGAGCCTTACCAGCTTTGTGATGCTTTCCTTCTCACTTCTCAAATACAGAGAAGACAGTTCCCAAATCCTCTCCTCACTCCCCTACTTAAGTGATATTCCTTTGCATCAGAAGAGTCTGCCCTCGTTAACAGCTACAACTGCACAAACAGCTACCAGTCATTAACAGTCAGTGAAAAAAAATGTTCAGGAAACCAGTTTACCTCAATTTAGTCCAGTTTCTGATCTACTCTGGACTTGCCTGATTGCACAAGAGCGCTCAATGACAAAATCTAAGTAACAAAGTCTGTATGCAACCAGGTCTACAGAGGTTAGCTGTAGTGCAGGTGTGGCAGTGGTCAGGGAAGCATTCTTAACATCCAAACCAACTTATTTTCATAGCCATACTCGTGTAAAGTTTATGCAACGCTGTGGAAAAAAATATAGTTTACTGTAACTGAAGTGTGGCTATGCGTGTGTGTGGGGGAGAGGGGTTGGATGTTCAAAGTCCTTCTCTGCTATGTTGCATAATTTCCTTGGGGAGCAATGAATAAGGCATCTTTTGGGAATCTTCCCTGTCCAACACCATCTGAGTTAAAAAGCTGCAGATTTCCAAATAAACAAAAAATTTTACATGAGACCCAAAACTAACCTCTTAACAGCTGGTCTTACCGTGATGCTCAGTGTGTGGTAACAATGGCTCCCAGCAGGCTCATGCTCTGGTTCCCTGAGTGCCAGAGCCTTACTGTGGGACAGATCTTTATTGTCATTGCTACCCAGACCAAACCTAGCAAAGGTGTGCCTACCCCTTGCCAAAGCTTTGATTGCTGTAGAAATACCTTAATCAAAAGACACACACCCAATTGCTAGGGACAGGGGAAGAGATGAAGAATTGAAAAGGGAAGAGAAATACCTGCCAAGTTGAGGGACTTGTACAGCAATTGTTATAAGGAGATTTGGGGTTCCTCCTGTTCACACCCACAGCACTCACTTGTCTTACGGTGGAGGGACAGTTTGCAAAGTGTTGCTCCCAGGAATGTTCCCTCATGCAGGTGTCAGTCAGAGACGACCCAATACATGTTTGCAAGACCTGTCCGTACAGAAACAGTTTCATAACCTGCAGATGTCGAGAACCAAGACAACATAACACAATACACACCAGGTAGAATGTGGTTAACTAAGTTGCTTTTAGTTTATTAATTTTACTCATATACATAGTTGGTTTTGAAAACACCACGTGAAAGAGCCAGGACAAAGTGTAACAAAATGGTACAGGAAAAGATTTCAATATGCAATGTGCCAGTGCACCTACTATGTTTTATACATACTTTACAATGAAAACCAAAAAAACCCACAGTTTTCAGAGGAAGTACACATTTTATTTTGAACCGGCAAATTTAGTTTATTAATATGTAAAAAAATAAATCTACAATAGCAACAGTGCAAACATCAGAACCTGCATGGCATACAGAACACAAATGAATAAAAATTATTATACAAAGGGCCCAATGTTTCCTATGGTACTGGCTGTGACATATACAACGAACAACAGGGTGAGGAATAAACTGCGACGTAAACAGGAAGATGAGCTGCATATTACTGGTTCTGTCTTGTATGGTCTCTCTATTTCGGGAGGTAAAGCTGTCATGCCTTGAATCTGCAATTAAAATAATAAACATTGATCAGAGCATCAGCACATACAATTAGAGATCTGTATTTTGCTCTTTAACTATCTGGCAGCTTGCATGAGAATCTATTGTTAACCTTGTACTAGGGTTGTGACTCTTAATGTGGAGACATCAAGCTCAGTAAAAATATTAATATGTTGCACGCAAATGATCAGCCAGTGAGCACATCCATTGTTCTCAGCTCAGGAACAGCTGTTCAGACTGGCATTCTCTCCAGCAAAGCCAGGTTCGGCTTTTGTTAGTTGATTTATATGACCTTAAATAATTAGCTTTGCAGGATTGTTCAGTTGGTTTGGGTTTTTTTTTCCATCTTTCTGGCAGATAGAAATGGGAGTTACAATACTATAGGGATATTGGATGATATGTGAGCATGTTAATTTTTACATATGAGGGTTACACTTGCAAGTACAAGGCAGTTAATTGTGTGCACTTATGTCACAGAATCACAGAGTGGTTGAGGTTGGAAAGGACATCTGGAGGTCATCTGGTCCATCCATTCTGCTCAAGTACAGCCCCTACAGCAGTCTCATATTTCTATATATTGAGCAGTTCTCACTCTTCCCTTAGAAATCAGTGCGATTTTTATGCAGTTAGAATCATAGAATGGTCTGAGTTGGAAGGCACCCTAAGAATCATACAGTTCCAACCCCCCTGCCATAGGCAGGGCCACCAACCTCCAGCCCTGGATCTACACAAGGTTGCCCAGAGACCCATCCAACCTGGCCTTGAACACCTCCAGGGACAGGGCATCCACCATCTCTCTGGGCAGCCTGTTCCAGCACCTCACCACTCTCTCTGTAAAAAACTTCCCCCTAATATCGAATCTAAACATTCCTTCCTTTAGCTTTAATCCATTTGCCCTTGTCCTGCCATTGTCTACCATTTTGAAAAGTTGATTCCTCTCCTGTTTGTATGCTCCCTTCAGGTACT
>VZTU01003026.1:388985-437358 GCA_013400835.1 Zapornia atra | reverse complement strand
CTGTTGAGAGCAGAGTAGAGAGGGACAATCACCTCCCTGTCCCTGCTGGCCACTCCTCTTCTAATGGAGCCCAGGATACCATTGGCCTTGCGAGCTGCAAGAGCACACTGCTGGCTCATGTTAAGTTTCTCATCTACCAGAATCCCCAGGTCCTTCTCAGCAGGGCTACTCTCAAGAAGCTCGTCTCCCAGTCTGTATCTATGGCTGGGATTCTTCTGGCCCAGGTGCAACACCTTACACTTTGCAGTGTTGAACCTCATTAGGTTCCCCCAGGCCCATCTTTCCAGCCTGTCAGGATCACTCTGGATGGCTTCCTTTCCTTCTGTTATGTCAACCACACCACTCAGCTTGGTGTCATCTGCAAACTTGCTGAGGTTGCACTCAATTCCATCATCGATGTCATTGATAAAGATGTTAAAGAGCACCGGTCCCAACTACCTGCCTATCCTGGATTTGACATGAGATTGGAGAGATTTGGGTGCACTGCCCTGGCTGTGCTTTCCCTAAAGGTACTCCCCACACATTAAGGAAAAGAAGCTATGCAGAAAGCAAGCCCCTGGACACAAACATTTTTGAAAGCTTGAATGACCACCTTCACATCATCTGCTCGCTTTTGGGTTTTTTCCATGTTGCAATTACTCTGCACTGCAGGGAAAAAAAATAAATCTAAATATTGACTTAAACTTAGCAAACACAGCAGAAAGCTAAAACTGATAGAGAGAGTATCCCTACAGAAGGATGAAGGTATTTCCAACTCACTTCCTATGCTTCAAGTTTTTTCCTTCTTGCAACAGCTCAGATTGTTTGGCCATTCAGGTTAAATCTATTCTTGGTTCTGAAGAAGATGGCCAATTTAATGTAATATCACTAATAAAAGAAGAGAAAGGGAAGAGTCCTAATCTTAACTTTGATGAATATGCCCTAGTCATTTGTAATAGGAAACTATGATTAAAAGAAAGAATGAAGCACTCCCAGTTCCAGTGAGCTCACCCTGACTACATTCTTTAACTGCTGAATGTTCCTCCATCCTCTAAGATAAAGGGGAACACCATTTTCCAGAAAGGATATGATGTAAGAAAAACAAACCAAAAAAATACCCACAATGAAACCAAATGTATTCCTTCCTGATAAGATTTCTGTGTGCTTTTCATCATCTTAGTTTGTCCTCTGACAAGTAATCAGTGAAAGAGCGGCTGTGCATCTGCTAATGGCCAGCCGTTGCCAGGGTCAGGGAGTTTAGTTTAACCAAAGCTGATGAATAGCCACATGTACTGTTAATCACTGCTTTTCACAGGAGTCCTGCAGTGGGACAAATATTAGAAAAAAAACCCCAGAACCTCTTTGATTATTTACAGTAGACAGTATTTCACTGACTTTCCACGGGCAGAGCAGTCTGAACAACACTGGAAAGACCCAAGAACCCCACTGCAGGAAGGGCGATTTGTCCACCACCTGAAAGCACTGCGTGACCTGCCACAAGGCAGTGTGGGCTATTTTTCAGGGTGGAAAGAATGAGGCAAGGGCTTCTTCCTAGTAAGTATTTCATCAGTAGTATCTGCTATCAGCTCTGTTAGACTGCTCTAAAATCATGGTAGAAGAGAAGCCAGTACAATGAGATAAAGCTCAGAAAAGTAAAATGGAGTCTTGAATTTGGACTCTGTAGAAGAATTCAAGGAGATATATATATATTTCAGCATCTCCTTCAGGGATGATACTCCATGAACTAGTAGTTCTTTATAAACACACATAAACACTAAAGATGACAACTTTTCCCAGCAGTCCAGTTAACATACCAGTAGACATTTAAAATATATAATCATTTCTTGGGGAATTATTTTTTATCTTAAAGTTTTTTTCATCAAGAAAATCAAGGAAGGAAAACTACAGAAGATGAAAACTTCCAAAGGTGCACAAAGGAAGCAGAAAATCCCAATGTACCTTTTTAGCCCAAGTCTATAGGTGTCTCTAAGACACCAGACCAACAAAAAAGCAAGAGTCCTCATAGAACTTTAGGTAGTCTAGATGTCTGAGTTAAGAATTCAGATTCTTGAGGCTTCCTATTGCAGTCAATAAGCTTCCCCCTACAGACTTAATCAGGGAACAAACCTTCGTTAGGGACTTTGAGTCATCTATCATGAGACTCTATTATTAAAGTCCCCAACAATGGAGGCAGCCAAGGGAAGACAGCTTTCTAACTTGGTCACCCAACCTGGAAACATAGGGTTATTCTCTGATCAGTCCCAGACAGATTCCATACTCCTGTTACTGATCCCAGGTTCTATCAAAGCTCCAACTTTTCTATTCTTTTTAAAAATACTTCCAGAACTCAAGTTAAGTCAAAGCATCTATAAAACATTCTCATCATTTGTTATTGGATATAAATGCAATATAGGTGTGTAAACAGCCTAAAGACATATAAGCAGGTACTGAGTCACATCGATGAAGCACAGTAAATCACAGTTGTTTCATGGCATTGTTGCCTCCTTTTCAACTCTTAGACTTACCGACCATTCTGCATTATCTGTTTTTGAACATCTCACGTTTACTGGTAGTTTAAGCACAAGTTCATTATAGGAGACACCCTCTGATCGGGACCATTTGAATTTGTTCATCGCATCCATGAAAGACAGGTTTTTATATTGCTTAGGACTCTTGATAATGAAGGGCCAAGTCCTAAAGAAAAATACATAAATAGATTTTTTAAAGAAGATAATAAACATCAAGTTGGAACTGATGAGGAAAAGCTTTTGGAGAATCTACTCAGAAAAACAAATTTACTATTAACATGCATATTATGCTTTTCTCACACTCTCAGCTAAGTTCTCTGCTACTGAAAACTGATGCAGTTTCACTCATTCTAACAGATTTACACATTTGTCAGCAGTTTAGAACTTTCTGTCATGCTTTTAGAAAAGAAGGACTTTAAGTTAAGAAAAAGAATTACAGTTCTTTTCCCTGATCTACAAACTGAATACAGTATTATAGTACATACAATAGGCAATGCAAAACAGATCTTCTGTTGTAACTTCTCAAAGAAAAAACCCACAAAACCCAACCAAAAAAGCACCACACCCTCTACTAGGCTTAACAAACAGTGTTGTAAAGAAATGTTTGCCATTAGAAAGCTACTTACAGATGGTTCTGCCAAGATCTGGTCATAATTCAGATAATAGCTTAAAACTCAGCCCAGGACAGGAGTTGCTCTAATGTGTCAGTTTGCAGGAGTGCCAGAAGATCAAATGAGAATAACTGGTGTTGTGGACATTGCCTTTTGGCATGCCCCTACATGCTGCTGCAAGGGGTCATAATTGGGATAGAGATCTGCTGCACTGCTAGGAAAGATCTATTTGGCCACACATGGGAATCCTCCCCATGAACAAGCAGAGCCAATCCCATTACCCACCAACAAAAGATGGGGAAAGGGAAGGAATGATATGTCTTTCATTTAGAAAATAAAAATAATAACAAAGGAAAATAAATTAAAAAACAAAAACAGATGAAGAAAACTCTTTCTATTGTTCTTGCTTGACTCTACTGGGATGAATGGAAACAACATGGTGGACAATTTAAGTTTTTAAGAACAGAATGTCCAATACAGCTAGTGGAAGAATAAAAGTGGCTCAAACTTTATCTAAGTGACCTAAATAATATTTTGGTTGAAGCACGAGTTACGCTTTTCAAAGCACTTTCAGCAGATCTATATTACCTTGCAGTAGGTTACCTTGCTTTAGGTAAAGTGCTGCCTATGCCAAAGTTCTGTTCTACTCAACACCTAGACATAGAGGACATAATTTTAATCAAGCACCTATTTTACACTACTGTGTCCCTGTCCCTTTAATCTCAGCTCCTCATGATTTACACCACTGACAGTGCCACTAGACTGAGGCAGGAAAGTTTCAAAGTGAGCCACAGTGCCTTGATCCTGCTTCCAGTTTGCCTTCATGTGTAAGTCAAGAAGAGACTTTAAAGGAGCCAGTGAAGCAATTTCAGTGTAAGACTGACACAAGAGAGATGAGTATCAGGTCACATATCCTTAGGCTGACAGAGCTTAATGAAACAAGAATTGCGGATTAGGTCATAAATACTAGAGGCATTAATAATCTCTTCTTCTAATTACTATTCCATTTGCAGCAGTCTGCATACTTACTCTATTGAAAACATCTTCATGTCCCCAGGCCAAATGTGCATTTTTTTCCTTAAGTACAGTTATCATGAATGAACACTCAAGAGAGCATATATTTGTCAGAATATTTTGTTTCTAAGCTCAGAAAGACTCTTTTAGATAGGACTAATTTAGAAACTGTGTTCTCCCTGTATTAAAAGAGATTTTAAACAGAATTGGTGTGGAAAATGAAGCAGACATTGATTGCATTGTGACTTTCTTCAAACTTTTCTGTCTTGGATATAGATTTCAGAACTAAGACCAGTAAGCTTGTACATGAAATTACTTCACCGTAATAGTTTTATATGGTTTTGTTAAGATAAACTGTATAAGGAAAGACAACTTTTAAAATATAAATGTGATGACACATTATTAGTCTATCCATTTTATTTTAAAATCTTACGGTTACCTTATTTTAGTGCAACTAACGATACCAGTGTAATTCACTTTTCACCACTAATAGTGCATTTTACTTTCTATTGCTTGATTATTTTTATGCATTTCATTAATTTGGGAACTTTCTCTTTTAGATAACTCTCACTCTGCTTGCAATCATTTCCTCTGCTATTGAGATGCTTTAAGCACCCTAAGGATGACTTAAAACCCGAAATACTCTACTTATTGATTTTTATGTATTCACACAAATTTATCTATTGTTGGCTTCCTCCCATCTCCTACCAAAATTTAAATTTTATGTTGGAGTCTGGAAATAAGTCTTGCTCTTAGTTAACAACATCTTTGTGCAGGTCATCCCAATGACTTTAAAAGGGCAGAAAACTCAGATCCAGCAACTTACTGGGGAGCGTTTTGTTCTTGCTAAGGACTTTCATCATGAAGGACAGCAAGACTTCTGCTGACTTACCAGAGAAACTGTGACACCTTGTTTAAAATTCACCAGCCTGTGGTTTACCCCATCAGTCAGGTGCCAGCTGAATTGCATGGACCTTCATGGTGGTTTTTATAGATCCCGAGTTGCCTAAATGGTAACAGCACCCACTCCTCACCTTTCACAGAAGGGATATTTAATATTTGTGGAGCACTGAAGCAGACGGATCTTTCAACAGCCCTTTTGAGCTGAGCAGGGGGCCAATATTCAGATTTTTGTGCGTTATTTTTATTTGGAAGAAAAATAGATGAATGAACTTGGGGTTTTCCTTTTTGACACAGATTTACATCTCAAAAATGTGCAGTGTCCTGCTTCCTTGAACAGCTGGAGTCCAAGACTAGTGAGACTGTCTGTGCACAGGATTACAAAACCCTGCAGCCCACAGTCCAGCTAAAAAGCACTTTTGTTCCTCATGGCTAGATTTCTAACATTAGTTCCATGTTTTTCTCTGTTTACCTTGCATATCATCCTCTGCCTTTTTATTCTTCCGCATTCTTAAATTCTCTCATTTTTCTTTATCATGGTGCTTATCTACCACTTATTTTTTACAATGAAAAAGTTAAAGGTCTGTCAATCCCTCTAAATCCTTTCTAACTTACAACTTCTTCCCCTTTTGTGCATTTTTGTCAGTGTCACTACGACAGTCTTAAGCTCTGTATGTGAGCAACAGTTGTAGGATCTGGTCGCAGTAATTGACTTAAGCAGAATTTCTGACAACATTCCACCCAGGATAATTTGATACCCATCCTCCCAAACTCTTTTTCAAAATTCTCTCTCTCTATATATAAATGTTTTGATAAAATGATAGATTTTAAACACTTATATGACATCGATATATAGTCTTTTTAAAGATGGTTGTGGTGGGAAAAAAAAAAACCTGCTGTGAGAAATATTATTTCTTTAACATAAGAAACTGGTTTTTTATTAAAGAGGAAAAAAAAAAAGTAAAATAATTTGGCAGTAGAAATAAGAAACAGCACAACGTATTGACCAAAAAGGAGTGGCATGAGCAACCCTGCAACTTGTTGCCCTACCAGAATGAAATAAAGGCCATTTAAAAATGGCCCTGTAATCCCACAGACAGAAATAGAGGTGCTACACATACTCATGAATATTTTACTTGCCTGACTGGTCTATAGATTTCCTTAACACCAATGAACTGGAGTTGTTCCATTATGTCTGGAATACTTGCACATCGGGTGAGGTTGATTCTTGGGTAGTAGAGCAGATATGACAGGCACATTTCATTCCTGGTACTCAGACCACCCTGAAAATGGGATTTTTCTTTTAATCAAGATAAGATTGGAATCCCACAGATAAAAACACTGATTACCATTTATATGCTAATGAAATGTGTATCAAGAGGCCCAATTCAACAGGTTTACCTTGCACATTAGGTTATCAAGTAGCAAGAAGTTATTATATAACTAATTACAAAATACCCTTCAAGCTCAAGCAATAGCTCCTGAGCTTAAAAAATGTCAGAAAGGGCAACTAGCAATACAGTAAGACTCCTATTATGTTGCAGAGCACTAGAGTTCAGGTTTATTTTCAACTGTCTCCAAGGTACTCATAACTACCGCATTTCAGAAAGAGTTTCAAACTGGAACAGATATAGAAAAAGTCAGGTAGGATAATTAGTCTGTTTGATAAGAAATTAAATTAGTTTTGCATAGGAAAACAGGGACTGGGAGGGAATAGATATCTATATGGACTCCTCTTGTATGTACATATGCACATAAAGAGTAAGAAAGAAAAGAATGATTTAAGTTAACAGATAATAGTAACTGAAAAATAAATGAGCACTAATTGCAAAAATAATTCGAATTAAGATTTTTAGCTAGCAGAAGAAACAGACTCTTAAACAGTCTGCTATTGAGAGCCATGGAGCAAACAACTAATTTAAAATTAATGTTGGTAAATATGGACAAGATTATGAGCTGTAAATCACAGAATCACGGAACTTCAAGAGTTGGAAGGGACCTCAAAAGATCATCTAGTCTACCCCCGCTGCCAGAGCTGGATCACCTAGACTAAATAGCACAGGAACACATCCAGGCAGATTCTCAATGTCTCCAGAGAAGGAGAGTCCACAGCCATTCTGGGCAGTCTGTTCCAGTGCTCCATCACTTAAAATCTTACCCATGTCACAGTGAAAAAGTTTCTCCTTATGTTCACATGGAACTTCCTATGCTCCAGCTTGCACTCATTGCCCCTTGTCCTGTTGCTGGCCATCACTGAGAAGAGCCTGGCTCCATTCTCCTGACTCTCACCCTTTTCATAGTAAATTCCTACATTCCATGTTGCAACAGTTCCACAAAACTCACAGAACCACAAGAATAGGAATGGAGAAGACAACATAAGAACCAAGTGTCAAAAGCTAGTGTGGCCACTACACAGGAAAATAAGACAAAAACTCAAAAGCTTTCATTCTCACTCCTTTTCTTTACATGCCTACTACATGTGCCTACATGCAAGCCATGATTCAGGGGAGGCATCAGTGTGCTGTCTGGATGCCAATACCAGGTATTTCTTATCCAACAGAAACCCCTCAGGTTTCAGCTTCCTGAGGTCTGGATTCAGCCCATCCTGAGGAAGCCCCATCACTCCCTGGTGAAGGCTGGGTGCTGGCAGCTATGTCCTTCGCATAAACATAGTGGGTCTGGCATCACTCCTCAGTTTTGCAGCGCCCTGGCACAGCCCGGCTTATGTCCCAATAACTGAATTTGTTTCACCTCCAAGTGGCCACACTACAATGGCCAGTGCCTGGCCTCTGTTACCCTGCCTTGTCCACTGCCACAGACATGCACCCAGGGTTGTGGAACGGCCAACCCTTCTCATGCCTTGGCTGCAAGGGCACGAAGGTACAGCATGGCTCCTCTTGAGCCTCCATGGAGGCAGTTGCTGTCTGGGAGGGTCCCTGCCACTGGAAAACCCACCACATGAGAAAGGTAACACACAGGGGCTCACAACACCCAGTCTCCTTCTCCCCGCCCAAAAGACCTGCATTCTGCCTGACTTCAACATTAGGCACAAAAGCAAGTGGTCACATCTTGGTCATGGCACAGGGTAAAATCAATATGAAAGAGCTAGCAATTACAACTTGGGGGGAAAATGCATAACAAGTTAGTAAAAATAGTTTACTTGAATATGCAGAATTTGCATGTTATGAAGAAAGCACTACTTATACAAGCAAGGCTGGATTTTTAAAGCTCTTTTATGAGCTGGCTTGCTTATTTTTATAAACTAGTCATATGAATGTCTTATGCAACAGATCAGACTGTGATCCTAATAGTCCTGACAACTTTAAAACCTAACAATCTATGAAAGGAAAGACAATACATTATTACATGCACACAGGCATTAGCAAGTAAGTTCATGTTTTTTATTAACATTCTGTGAGAAAGCTTTTAATGCTCAATATTATCTACATACTTATTTTGGTCCATTAGAACTTTTCTTACCCATGTCATGCGAATTCGGTCCACAGTACTGTAGTGACATTCTGTGATCAAATTATCGCCCTGAAAGACAAGGAAGTTCGCTGTTCTGAAGTATATCAACACCACCTTCAGGTAACCACAGATGACAGCAACAAATAAAGATTAGAGCAGTGGATATGACTTTTTGGAAGAGCAAAGGATTAGGGAATTGGTGTATGCTAAGACCTTGGCACTTAACATTCATATTATGCCAGATCCTCAGGGAACCCTCATAAATTTAAACAGTCTTATTAAGATTCTGGTTTATTTTGTTTTAAATGGTGATAGAGGTGCCCAGTTATAATCCCACTTTCACAAAAATTATTTATGTATACAATATATACACACGATTCTTGCTCCAAAACTTACCCAATGCTACTTTGGATATCTTTCCCCGGGCTAATTTATCCAGCCAACTTCAATAGAAACACTTGCCAAATGCGGAAAAGAAGATTTTCCACATCACAATAATAACTATTTACCTGCCAAGCCTGGGAGTAGAGGAGTGTCAGGCAGACTTAACTATATTGATAGATATGTATGGGAAAGGATGAATACTTACCTTCTCAAGTACATACAATTAGCTTTTTGCTGTCTTGAAAAACTGATCTACAGGTAGGTAGTACCTTTATTGCCTGTACTAATAAACACAAATCTTAAAATCACCATGATAATAAAGTGGAAAGAACATAGCCAGACATCAAAAATCTGGTATTTTGGGGCAACCTCATATCACAAGAACCTTAGTTCTTTTTGGGGAGTCTTGGGTTGTTGGTTTGTTTGGGTTTTTTTTCATCAGCATCTTCCTTTATCACCCACTGCATTCCCTGCAAAAATCAGATCACCCTTCAAAGGTTGAGAGTTTCTCCCTTCCTTCAGACTGTCTTGTTGCCAGATCAACGTTAGCACCAACTCTACTCTGGGCTGCTGGAAGAAGGTGTGTCAGCCTCATGTTGGCCAAATGGAGACGGAGATCTCTGAAGCTGCCTGAACTGGCACTGGTCCCCAGTGGGAGCTAACATGTTCCCATTGGGAACCTGTTCCCACTGGCTCTGGTGGCTTACGACCTGGGTAACATGTACTGAGAGTGTTCCTTTTGTGAGATTACATTTTTTGCTTCCAAATTCAGAGGAGTGCTAGTTCGCGAAGAAAACATAACCTGGGTTCCATGAGCTGAAAGGAGGATACACCTTTGGAAGAAGTGGCAGAAGGAGAGAATAACAAGAATTTCTATGGAAAAAAAAATAGTATTAATAATTAATTGATTAGACTGTGGCCTGAATTACACCAGAGTGATGTATGTAAAGCTGTACTGGTATTTTTGCATGAGATGAAAAAAAATAAAAGGCATGAAAAAGGCTCACTTCAGAGAAAGAATTGCTGCTTCTATTCAAGCTGTCTTTTTTAAAGTTGCTGTTACCATCAAATACCTCTCTAAGTCTTTCTGCTGTCTACTCCTTTTTGTTCTTGGAATTTAAGAGACCTTTATAATCTGCATGGATTTTCCTAAAAATATTACAGGCTTTCTCTTCAAACCTGTCATCTTCTGCCAGCCCTCCTCCTAAACCCTTCAACATTTCTTTCCTGTCTTTGAAGTCCTTGTGGAGTACAAGCAGTTGGACTTCAAAGGGTAAATGCTGCACCTGAACATCCATGTTTTGCTGTAGAAATTAAATTAGAAAGCATTTTAGCTTCTTGTCTTGAGAGGACAAGTATCAAAGTATCCTGTTGTGGGAGAAGAAACATAAGAGACAAAGGGACTTGAAGAGAAGCCTGGAAGTTTTAACCATTGGGCTCCTAACCATACTTGAAGTTCAGTCATTTCAACCCAGCTCCCTTTCCCTACTGACTTCAATCATAAAACCAAATCCTTTTCTTTTTTATATATTGCACCTGCCCAGTTCCATCAGGCAACAGGCTTGTTCACATGCACCCAGAAAGGCACATCTCTAGCCGCTCTGCTGGTCAGATATAGAGCACCCAACCTCTGCAATGCTACATTTTCCATCCTCAGGCCAAAGCTTCAGAGATAGATGTCAGCTGAAACTAACAAAGGTTGAGTGAATACTTTTTAAAGGAGGGACCCAACCAAAAGAATATGGACTCTTCATGCAATACCTATGGATAACTATATATATAATAATATATAGCTGTGAAGTTCAAATGAAGTATTTGTGGGCATCAAAAAAGCAGCTTGAATTGGTGGGCCAAGTGCTGTGTTGTCTCCTGAGACACTGCAACTTGACTGTGTTAGCCACTCTGCAATGACTGGAAAAATGAACAAAACATTCGGGAATTCTGCAGCAAAATGAATCCTGAAGGTGAGTAAATGTTAGGTAAACCACCTCTTAAATGCTTTCAAGGAAAGAATTAAGAGTGTCGTACTGGCAAGATGGTTCTTTCTTCTTTCAGATACTGAAACTCCTGGAAGTTGAAGTCAAACTCATCATCATAAGCAAGCAGCTTCTGCTCCTCGCCATTGTGGAAGTGTCGCATCCGGATAGCTCTGCCAGCAAGATGAGCATGAAGCAGTACTGCAAACACATGAATCCCAGAAGGCCTCTCAGCACCTAGAGCCTGGCCAGGGGAAACAAACATCATCAGTGTGCCCAGATGAAATGTAATGTAATGCAATGTACAAATGGAGTGAAAATATAGTAATAAAATGCATTTCAACATTCCCTCAGTTTACAGAAAAACGCAGTCTGGAGCGAAACCAAATCTGTATGTGAAATTAATGCTTTATATACAAAAAAGTCTTGAGTTTTTTCTGATTTTTTTTTTAAATAAAAACCATGTTTTGACTCCTTATGCATACAGTTTTTTATGAAACTGGACTGCCAGTAATTCTCAATAGATTAAGATTTACAAGAGTATTATACTAAAACCTGCATACTATTTTACTGCCATTGGCTGATACTGCTGAATATTGATGTTTACTGTTGAAAAGAATTTCCATGCAGCTATGAATGATGTTGTTACCAATATTGTGCCATACTGAGGTCATAACTGTAACATGGTCTACTTCCCATCTTCAAGTCAACTAGTAATGAAATACTGTAAGTTTACATCCAAAACTTTTTTTCCAGGTTAAAAACATTTTAAAATTCACTTCTCTGAATTGACACAGATCTGACCACTCCCATCCTAGCTGTGACCTAGAGATCTGATTTTTTACTATGCTAAACTTTGATTCTTATTCAGAGTCCAAACTAGAAATAGTTATCGCAATACCTTTCAAATACAGCCTCAAGATCAGAAACCTCACAATAATAGATTACTCAAGTGGGCTTAGGTTGAAAATGCTCTGACAATATGCTAAATTTAATGCCATCAGGAATAGATCTGAATTTCATATTTTATTTGCCCTTCAAACCACATCATAACAAGCATTGATTCAAACCTATTAAATGACAAAGTATATGAGAATTTCCCATGATACATTTGTTGCAGATTTTAGGCAAAACTTCCATTATCTGTAGGGATATTTGGCTTATCCTAATGAAGCCAAGTTTTTAATGAATGCATAATGTTGTACTTTGGGACACATAACAGAAGCATTTCAGGTGTTTAGTTTCTGGGGTTGGTCTAAGAATACCTTTCAGGCTTTCACTTCACTATTAGGAGTCTTTTGCACATGCACACATCTCAATTAGTCTCCTTCAACATTTTTTGCTGGGATAGCTTTATCAGGGAAAGCAATGTATGCTTATATACTGAACACACAATTAAATCATCAGAAGCTCTGTGCTATCCAGTATTGCTCATATCAGTAAAGCAGCCTGAATATGGAACATCCCAATACCCAGATCAAAAAGATTCAACATTCTGGAGGGCAGCATGCAGCAGATGCCTTTGCTTACAGCTCTTAAACTGATAAGTATTGATCTTCCAAGACATAAAAGCAGCTGTCCAGTACTATTTCTAAGAATGAAAAACAGTGGATTCAAGCACAGACATACCTCTTCCAGACATTCCAGTGTGCAGTGACCCTCTGACACAAATTCAGGCATACCCGGTGGGATATTGTGGAAGAGGCTGACCCAGAGACCAGCTTCAATAACCCCAGCATCATATTTCCTTATAACTGGAGTATAAATTAGCCTCAGACCAGAGTTATCTATCAAGCCTAAAACAAAAGAACACAGTCATCCATGGCTGTAAATCAGTATAAAAAAACCTCAAGTTTTCAAGTGTCACAATTTTCAAGGTATGTCCTAATTTTTTTACATGAAAAATCAAGGAATCAACCTCAATAACCTGGAAATGAGTCAAGCCATATGCAGGAAGCAATAAATAGGGGCAGCCCACAGGAGGGTTGTTAGACATGGTATGTTGATATCTGGAGTGCTTAAATGTGAAATGAAAAATCTGTGCTGTCTAGCCTCTATGTCCCTTCCCCTCAGCTATCCAACATGGACACCAGAGAAAACAATGTAGATCACAGGCAGAGCAAACAATACAAGGTAATAATAAGACCTCAAAATACACCATCTAAGATTTTCAAATTAAATACTTAACCAGAGGTTAAAGTTTTTGTGGGTTTTTTTCTTTAGAATGTTCAGGTTCTGTGTTCTTGTGAATTTATACTTTCACCATGAACTCTAACATTAATTATAATTTTTCTTTAGTTTGGGTTGCTTGTCAATGTACAGAATACCTCAGATGACCAAATACATCCCTTTTGCAATCTCCTTATTTAAGAGAACATCAACTAAACATGAAAATCAGCTTCCTAAACCCCAAACTCAAAGATAACACCAGCACCTGGAGGTAAATACACAATAGGAAGTATATAAGATTTTAATGCTGCACTCACTCAACCACTTCTTTTGATTTCAAAAAGTAGTTTAAGGAACTGAAGCCTAATGTAAAAACATTGTGGGTTTTAAGAATCAAAATTATATTAACCTATTTCATTCCTCAAAAGGTTTAGCCATAGTAATTTGCTTGTGTACCTACTCAGAATTTATGTTGCCCTTATCATCTAACTGCTTATCATTATTTTCCTTGTATTAGCCATTTTTGTTAGGAAAGACACAAGCTAAAAACAAAGATTATTTTTTCTTGCACAAGCCCTACATTCTGTTAGCTCATCACTTACTTTATTCTTTATTATCCCTTTTCAAATTTTGGTTTTGAAAATTAAAGCCGCAAAAAAACCTACCAAGTAACTCAGAGAAGGTAAGAGACTAATGACCTACATAGCAGTGCCTGAAACCAAATTTTACATCAACATTAAATTAGTAGGCTATTTTAAGATAGGCAAATGACAGAGGGACAGAGCAGAGAGTAAGTTATCCAATCACTAAAATACCCGAGATAGAAAGGTATATAGTTATTCAGGAACAAAAGATATGAACTGCATATAGTCAATAAATGGTGGTAATCAACTGTCAGACATTCTGCAATATACAAATCATGATATTTCAGGTGATATATACCACCCGACAACATCCCAATTTTCATCTGTGTGGAAATGCATATTCATTCCCTTTCTGAAAATATTTCTACAATTTCATCAACTTCAATTTTTCATTTGTGGTATTTCCAATTCAAGCTTATACTAACATCTAGATGCCAGAATATTTTACAATATGTAAGACTTTTTGATAAACAATCTCAAAAGAGGCCAGGAATGTTAAGGATTTAGTAAACAGAAACATTTAAAACCAGCCAGGTTAGGAGCAGTTCAAACATTTTTGAGTCTAACTGTGAGCCAATGCTGACTACCAGTCTGAGTCACTTTGGAAAATACCAGCCCAAATTGCAACATGATACTAAGAATGTAACCTTTAACTGCCAGACACAAGCTGGGAATATGAGATCCCGAAATGGGAAAACAAAGGCGACACAGTGACAGGTTGAGTGCTGTAACAGAAGAACTCGTGTGCCCTCACCCAAAGGAGTGTGAGCACCCAAGTCTAATCCCTCCAACTCCTGGCACCAACCTGGGTTAGAAGGAACCTCAAAGCCCATCTAGCTCCAACCCCCTGCCATGGACAGGGACACCCTCTACTAGACCAGGTTGCCCAAAACCCCATGCGACCTGAGCAGGGAAAAATAAACCTCAGCATTGTATTTGCTCTGCTTGCCGTGTAATGCAATAAGAAAGAAGCACTACTGTCTAGTACATTTTCTAGTCTTGCATGATGCAAGGAGTGTGAGGATACAAACCTTCTGTGTATGATGGGTTGTCATAATGGACCTCCATAAGAACGAACTGAGGGTCAGCTGCTGTGCCAATGGATAAGCCAACATGAGGAGGGTAGGTGAAGCCCTGGAAATCAACACATGTATACAGAACTAAGGTATTTTTGCCATGGTGAAGTGTTAATTTCTTTTTATGTCTGTTTGGGGTTTTTTTTGCAATGATACCATCATATTAATGATAAAGTTTACAAAGGTAACTTCTTTTAAAGCTTTCTGAGCATGGCATTGTTACATAATATATTTATTATATACTCATTGCCCTAAATAGTTATGTGAATATAAAGTAGTAGACCCTGGGCTTGCTAGAGGATAAAGCCCTGAGCAAACTGGTCTGACCTCACCTCTGGCCCTGCTTTGAGTAGGAGGCTGAACTAGACACTTCCTGAGATCCCTTCAACCTACATTATCCTAGAATCTTATAATTATTTATCCTGTATTTATTGTTTGAGCAGAAAAGGCAAATTCCATTTTAAATGTATATACATTGCATCATCAAGCAGTTAGTCTGACAATAAAACCCTTATGAAAAAGTGAATCTACATTATAAATGTTGCCTCTTTCTAAAAGCGGTAATTTCCAGGGAATACTGAGGTGGTTTGTATGTAATGAGATTATTTTTCCTGCAGAAACCAATGCATTTGAAGTAAAATGATTTGAACAATAAAGATTATCTTCATGGCTCTATCTACCTTAACAAGCCATGTAGTGCATAAACCCACTGACCCAAAACGATGCTCCTCTGGACAAGTTCTGCTCAGCCCCCATGCACTGAACTCCATTTATTGCTGAGAGGTGCTGGGTTCAAGCCTGCACATTCAGATTAGCTTCACCCCAAAGAGGACTGTGCAAGTTCTAGAAACACTTGTGATGATAAACAGAGCTTGGTCAATGCAGATAACCTGGAGATTTACTCCAAAATCTCACTCCTGATTCAAACTGAAATACCAGTATCTTCTAAGTGGACTCATTTACCCAAATCCATTTTATAAGAATTGGCCTGCAGCATTTTATAGTATATAGCTGATATTTTCATGTGTAGTTTGAGATTCTAGGTTTCTGAAATGTGTGATTTGAGATCCCAACTTTCTTATGCTTGATGGACATTAATGAATTAATCCCAGTATATAATAATAAATACTATCACCTGTATTCTACATAAGGGTAAACAGAAGTAAGTGGAGTACTCCAGTAGGCCTGAACATAACCCAGATCTGCCAGATTCCTTTCTACAGATCTTTAACAACAGGATCAACCTTGCCAAAGCCTCCGTAGTGCTTGTCAAATGATTATTTATTTATATGAGGGTTTTATTCCACTTAGATTAAGACAGTTGAAAGTACAAATACTAGGTCAGAGCATAGCTGATGGCGAAAATGCACAAAGCATACATCAAGCATAATGCTCATAGTGGATTAAACTTTTTTTGATGTGTCCATGTGGCATCTCTGGTTTCCTCACACTGCAGCACTCAAAGATGCTTTTGGACTGCAGACTGGCAAACAAAGGCTCTAGAAACTATCAAGACCTCAGTCCCTCTCTGTGCCCATACCACCGTTCATGTGGGCACACCGTAAATCAAGGGCATACAGAAAGGGTAGATTCTTTTGGCAGTGATGCTGCCTTATATCAGCTGAAAGCATTAACTGCAGCCTAAATTAACATATGAAATAAGCTGAAAACACAGCCTGGGGTCAGCATGGCATCAGAGACTGTGTTTTCTGTTGATAGGTCCCATTGCCATGAGCAAAGTGGTCCTTGTGCCATCTTTGCACTGACATGCATCTCTTAGCTGGGTAGGAAACTTCAGAATTATCTGGCTGAATGGAGGAACACTGTAACCAGGTCCTGGTGAAGCAAAAAATGAATAATTTTTTTAAAAAAATTAAATAATGAAAAAACCCTTAAGTTCTAAAATCTTGCCTCCATGTTTTTTATGCCAGTCACCTACAAAGACTTGCTTTTCTTTCTAGCATTCTCCACAGGTAACAGGCACTGGTCATTGCTGGAAGCAGTGTATTTCCATATCAGATGGGCCAAGCTGATACAGCTACAGACTTCCATGCTCCCGAGTCATCTTTCTTTCCCTAAGGTGTCAAATCTCTCTATACTATTTTCATTACTTCCAGCTTGTCACTCAGGATATTAATTTCATTTTATCTCATCTCATACTTCAGAGACCAAGAAGAAGCTGTGGACTTGCTGGTGAGGCATTTCGGGATCGTGATGGCGTACCCTTAAAAATAGGCAATTAAGTAATCACTAATGTATTAGGAAGAAGCTTCATTTTGATACACAGCCCCCTGAAGTCCCATCGATGAGCCATGCAAGACAGACATTCATCCTACCTCTCCTCCAATGGCCCAGGCAAAAATAACCGTCTCACATGTAAGAAAAGAGTCTGGCATGTTGGGGTGATAGCACTCATGCCCGTAGTCCAGCACGCTGTCATTCAAATTGCTGCTGCACTGGTAGAGCAGGATATGGTGCACCAAGTTCTCATGGCCTTTCTGGATCAGTGGCTCAACCTGCCAATGTTAAAATGAAAAAGCAAAAGAAAGAAAACACATCCAGATGTGACTATTTCAATCCAGGTATGTGAAACAAACTAAAAAATTATATGGTGCATTTATTTTGAACGAGGAGACAGATTGTATTAGGCTGAGATGTTAATTCAGCACTCTGCAACCCCCAGCATTAAAAACATCATAGCCCGAGTGCACCAACGGGAGACAGGAAGAAAATTCCGTGCCTTGATGAAACCTCTGTAGCCATCTGTCTTTTCTCCCTTCTCCTGCTCCAGTTTTGCACTGTGACCTGTCTTTCTCTTTGCCCAAGCTTGTCAAGCCACAGCCCAGCATGAAGGGGATGTAAACCAGCTAAAACCAGCTTGGTATCTGAACTGCTCATAAGTTTGCATCCGTTTCTGCCTCTTTTGTGCCATTTAAAAGCAGAGCTGCCCATAGATTCTGTACATCTAGGGTGAGCCTGGAGGTATACCGCACAATCCTCAGCAGCTCGAGATGGAGTTTCAAATTTTTTTGACATCTACAAGAAATTAGAATTATTTTACAATCTGCTCAGTTATAAAGACTTTATTAACATGAAGTTATTCCTGAGAGGTCGGGTGCTCCAGCCTGTTTATGGCAGCAATGAGCTGGAGGGCTCTCAGTGGTGCCTGGGTGCCCCCAGTATAATTTGACCACCGAACTTCAGGGTAGGATGAAATTACTTCATTCCCACAGAACAGTGTTCATTCTCTGTTTGGATGGATGATGTTAAATCATCTCTGTCAGAGATGACATCCTTGGGGCAAACACAAATACTTCTGAACAAAATTATTTTGCTTTTCAGAAAGATCATACCCCACGAAATATCAGCATATAGAAAGCAATATTAAAATGAAAGGAGTTTTTCCTTTGTTTTTGCTTTCACAGATTGCATCCCATTCTACCATACCTACCTTCAAGTTGAATATGATAAACATTAATGTTTTCACAAGAAAAATGAAGCGTTGGCAATGCAACTCTTAAGATATAGGTTGCCATACAGTATTGCCTTTTTAATATTGGGAAAGAAAAGATATTTTAAATAGGACAAGAATGTATAGAAATCCTAACTTTACATCCATATGTTTTGCAAACACATGGACCCCAGCTACTGGAGGAGCCGAACAGGGTGAGCAGGAACAGTTTATTACATTATTTAAGTATTGTCTTCACAATATTGTTACCAGCAAGGTATCTCTCTGCACTTTCTTCAAACCACTAAACCAATTATAAAGGAGGAAGGACAGGCAGAAGCAGCCAGAGCCTGTGCGTATCGTGACCACCCTCGTTGATATGAATCTGCAAAATACCACTGAAGCTCAGGAAGTCCAATGGCAGGGAGTCCAGCTGCTGCTGAGTACCTGCATGTCTGTCCAAGAATTGCAAAATGCAAAACTACCCACTTCACTGCACTGAGAAGTCAATGGAAGGATGCCAATTTACACGATGCACCAAAGTTTTGTTCTGATGGCAAGACTGAAATACTTCATGAGATCTTCTGTACTGTTGCCAGTAATCCCTATTTTAGGTAGCATTACTATCATCATGAATTACTGCCCTAGAGAAGTAAAAAGGTATTTTTGAAGGAGATCAGAGTCAATTTACCAGCTAAGAATTTATTCACAAATTTCAGACTTTGGGAATTTCTGATAAGAATGTATTTCCAAATATATCTGACTAAACAAAGATTCAGAAATCCATTTCAACTTGATGTGGTTTTTCCCTCTGCTCTGTCATATACCTGCATATTTATCCATACACTACAGAACTGAACCACATTCATATCTTGACAGCTTATACATTAAATAGCAGTATATATCTCAAGAATTCAAAAGCTCCACATAACATACAGGTTAGTCAGGGAAATGGTTGTGGGAATATTATCACTGTATCTACCAAGAAAAAAGCATTTTTGTCCCAATGTGTGATAGTTCTGCCTGCTGCTACAAGATCCCAGCACCTGCTGTGTTTACAATCACTACTTCAAAACCAACTTCCCCTCAAAACCATGGGGCATCACCAAAATTAGAAACTCACATCCTGTCATCGCTTTCTTAGTGTCGGTTACCTAAACAATAACAGCACTTCAGAAAGTAGGTTTGTTCAGCTTGCTTCACTAAAGAAAAGAAAAAAATACTCAAACAAATCCCTAAGCATCTTTCCAATTCATATTGTAGGAGAATTTATATTCTTCAGATGCACAAATAATGAAGAGCAGCAGCGAAGTTACATTTTTTACACATTTTGATTACAACTTTGCTCAAGAGGTGCCATCTTTCCCTCCTCCCATTGAAACAGAGACACAAAAAATCCCCCAAAACTATTAGGAGTGGTCAAAAAGCTATTAACGAAAATCTAAGGAAAATCTCATGAATCACAAATTATTCATTCCCCAGAAATGTATGGAAAAATTTTAATGGACAGCTCCCTAAGGATCACAATGCCATTTCTGTTAGAAACGGGGGAAGGAAGAGGAGCAGACCCCCTAGACACGTTGGGTTCCTTTTCTCCAGGATGAGAATGAATAGCTAACTGTATTTACTTACTAGAATAAATTCAGCAGCAAAGAAAATTAAGAAATATTATTTGATCCTCAACTGTAGTGATTAACTGGAGCAGGGATTTAAACATACCACCCTACACCCCAGGTGAATGCTGCCCTAGTTACTCAGTCATTTGTTATTGTAGGCTACAGAGTAAGCCAGTTGTTGAGGCTACCTCCCTCTTCCTCCCTGACTTTCTACAAAGAGCATTTGTACAACTTAGTTTGCTCCAAGCTGAAGAGAAATTCCAGCCCCCCTTTTGTTCCTAAATAAACAAAATTCTTGTTTTCTGGCCAGCCTTACAACAATGATGAACAATGATCAAGTTCTTCAAATATGGAGCCGAATTCAGCAAATCATTCATACATTTACACGTGCACATAAGGACTCCCAGGTGTAAAATTAGTTGCTAGAACAGGTATCTACAATTAAATAGGTAGATCAGGGTGGCCTGGTTTCCAGAGTCTTCGCAGCCTCCATGAATGAGAACACAATTTGAAAGGGCTCATCTCCTACAAGGTTGTTCCTACATAACAGCCCTTTATTAGCCTTGATCCCTAACTATAAGCATTCATATTTAAAACATGAACTGTTGAATGTACATGTGCAACGTTTCCAGGTATTTGAATTATTTAAAGAATAAAGTTATTAATTCTTTCATAGTCTTTAATCTGCAAATCACACAACTGAAAGCTAAAGACTACTTCTCAGATCTCCAGTCACAATAATAGTGGACCAACCCTGAAATGCCACCATGAGCTTCTTGGTAATTTGTCTTGGGAGATAGTGCAACGTTTAGAATACTTATGAAAAGATAATTTACATTGTTATATTAGGACAAAGAAATGCAGAAAAAATGTGCCCAAAGTAGGCAGAGTACATAATAGTCAATAAACTGAAGCCTTAAGTAAACAATTTTTATTTGCATTCTTATTTACACACAGCCTTGTTTACTCTGTTCTCATAGTGTAAGGGGATTCTCAAATGACACTTTCAGCCACCGATAACATCTGTAATTAAGATGAGCTGCAGTGAAAATGGGAATCCACCTTTCACTTCCAATATTTACAGGGAAACTTGTGACTGAAACCGAGTTCCTTCCTCTTTCCTCGTTAATTCTTGACCATCTCACATTATCCCAGGGAGTTGAGAAAGAGGCTGAAAGGAGACTGAAAGGGAATATGCACATAACTACCCATTTTATCTCATTCTTTGAGAATCATCTGTGGTGTTTCTGCTGTTGCTGACATGCAAGGAAGACCCAGCTGTCAGGGCTCATCTCTTTGCCACGTTGTGAACAAGCCTGCAGAGATGCTGCACCACTGGGGCACCTTGGTGACTTCTTCCCCTGCAGGCAAAGTGCATTTTCTGCTTGACATTTCCTAACTGCCAGAGGCTCAGATAACAAAAGCTCTATATCCACCCTACATCAAAATGCTGAAAGCATCTGGGACTGCAAAAAAACAAGGCTGTACAACAAGACACCATCTCCCCTGCTTTTCATGAAACCCACAGCAAAAAGTTGCTATTTTATTATTCATGATGACTTACTTTTGGCATCCTCTCTACCTTTCTTGAAAGCTTTGGCAAACGATCTTTCTAACTGAGCGTGCTGACATATATGAATCCTTCTGATTTCCACTAACAGAGATAAAATTAATAGATGCACTATAATCCACCACCACATCAAATCAAATACACTGCATTCAAACACAAAATGAAGACACTGCCTTCTGCAACCAAGAAAATGGGTTACACTTATGGTGATGGGTTAGCATGACTTGTACTGGTCGGGCAGGTTGAGAGGTTTAACAGACCTCCTTTCATCACACTGTAGCTCTTAGCACTTCTCAGAATAATTACTTTCAAAGAATATAACAAAAAAATGTCAATGTATTATCAAGAGAGTTAATGAAGATAAGGCCTGTGCTTTCCACCTGTTAATTTAACAGAAGACCTATTCTTGTAAACAGGCGGACATCACATGAACAAAAAAAATTCTTATATCTGCCAGTACTGGGTCACTCCAGTTTTGCTTCCTCTCTTCAGTATTTCCTATTATTCCTTTGCCTACAAACTGAATGCACCACGTGTCTTTTTTTCCTAAAAAAACAAGACAAAATTGTAACATAATAGAGCCTTTGCATCCCTAGCTGCTGATAAACAAGGTCAAGATACTAATGTATGGTGTATTACACAGGATCAAAATGCAAACAGTTCAAATGGTCCAAGAAGTTATATTGCCTACAAGGAAAAAAAAGAAAAAAATATCTCCAGAAACCTGGAAGTCTTTATTATTTATTCTTGGTTTTCTCCGCTCCCACCCCCTCTTATTTTATTTTGCTTTCTTTGATGTTAACAGCTGTGGTTTGTTTTTCTTACTTGCTTGTGTGAATTATGAAAGTTAGGAAACTATACCCATAGTCTCCCCACAGGGTCCCTGTTAGAAAATACAGCCCACCAAACTTCAGAAAACAAAACTCTTATGTTATTTTTATATTTTAAAAAGGCAACAAGTTTTTTATCTTATTGCAGTGATGCTTCTACACAGAAATGTCAGTGAAAAATACAATTTTATTTTTTCCATCTCAAAAGGTAGCTTCAACTTAATCTTACATTTTAAAGATGCTATGGGATGGCATATTGCCATACAAATGACTCTGAATACGACCATAGCCTTACACAACACCTTGTGTATGTAGTCAGTGGTGACACAGGGAAAAAATATTATTCTATTCTAACATGTACATATATTGAAGTATTTGCCTAAATTCTCTAAGTTCTTCAAAGTAGACATGATGTCTGCTTAGGAATCATCAAGATTTTTGTCTGATTTTTCTTTTGCTTTTCAAAAGTATAGTTATGGAATCAACAAATATTTATTGAAAATATCTCTTTTAGGGATTTAGATTTTTCTTTGGAAAAGCAAATACTTAGAATATTTCTCATAATAAAGTTGGATCTTTTTCAGCAAAAAACCTACATGTATTCCTGAAAAAACATAAATCAATAATATGGTTTTATTTTCATGTAAACATTATGCAAGAAAAATGCTAGTTGCTTTCTGCCTAAAATTTCTTCTTGCATACAACCCAGAGGTGTACTGAGCAAAAACCCCAAGATCTGGAAATACGCCTCTGAGCTGGGGTAGATGTTTAAGTCTATGACTCCAGGGCAGACCACGATTTTAACCCTAACAACCTTACAGCTATCTTATGTCAGGAGAAAAGCCTGCCTAGGCCAGCGTCATGTCTGGGACACTAATCTGCTGCAGACTTCCAGTCCAGAGTTCAGGCATCCTGGGGTCAGGCAAGGACCACCCTCCCAGCGCCTCCACCCCACTGCATCTGTCAGAAAACATTAAATTAATGCCACAGAATAGTTAGGACTGAAAGACATACCTCCAGTGCTGAACTGGCTGCAGTCTGCCATGGACTAGCTGCCGTAATCTTTCCTGAGATCAGCCATTTCCACTGCACATACACAGCAAAGTGCCCATTTCTGGTTTTCTCGCTGTGCAATGCAGACCCTAAATGCCATCTTCATTACTAAATCACCCTCCTTCCCAAGGGCTTCTGATTTTATATGGTGCTCCTTACTTCAAAAGGTGTGTATTTTGATGAGTGAATAGCAGGAGGCTGAGCAAAGCCAGTGTTTCCAGTTCACCACTAGTCATCTGTGTACCACAGGGAGCATTACTGCTGAACTTGAATTGTCCTTCAAACACAAACAGTCATCTAAACTATTTTCATACACATTATTCACATCTTTCAATTGGATGAAAGTATAACCTGTGCAGTTAGTGCTTCTCGTGTTTTAATGTAAAAGAGCTGGAGATGACAAAAAGGTCCAGGCAACAGTAACCAGCCCCACCCCCAAACTCATAAAGTGATTAGGTAAGTTTTCCTTGGTGGACAGAAATTTTTCAGACCAAAAACAGAGGTTCCATACAACTCTATGGCATTTAAATATGCATGATTCATCCTTAACTTGTGTGGAGGGGTTTATTTTCCCCAAAGGATGTAAAAGCAATTTGAAATAACAGTGCCAACTTGTCTATTTATTTATTTAAGATATATCATTGGCATGTGAGTTCAACTGGTATACTTTAAAATGCAGAACAAAAATTCTAACATCACGGAGGAGAAAATATCCTCACCACATGAATGGAAAACCTTATTCAAAGTACAGATATTTCCTGTTCTTAGTGGAAAGAAGAAAGTATTTGTTTAATCAGTCACTTTATTGTTGAAGACTTCTTATTAAAGTTTTGTTAGTATACCACATAAAGAAGTAATTAACACACCTCCACTTTAAGCTGCAGAATTTATATTGGAAAAGAATACCTACTTTCAGGTAAAAGTTATTGTTGCTGCACTGTTAGCTTGGAGAGGAGGCTGTAAATCTCTAAATTTACACAAATCCTTCTGTGGCCACATATTACTGCTAATGACTACAATGTACATCCAGCTTTTCTATAGGTTGGTGTGCAGAACAGCTTACGTATTTTAATTAGGAAAGAGGAATCAACACCAACAAACCCAAACATTTTAGAATGAGCACTAGAGATGGGTTTGGGGCTTCTTCTTCTCTCTGGCACCAAGTCCATTTCTAAGTTCTTATTCCTAAGTAATCACCTGGAACTCGGCCACTCATAAAGAGTTTCAGACTTTAAAGGCATGCAGCAATTTAGACTAAAGCCCAAAGAAGTGTACCTCAAAGAACTATTAATAAAACAATGTTTCTGCCTGAGGTATGTCTGAAGATTTGAGAGATAAGGCATCTAGTAACAGTTAAAAAAGTATAACCCTGAGGAGCAATCTGGTAAAGAGCTCAGGTCAAGAAAAGACTTGTTTTGTTCTGTTACGCTTTCTGGCAGTACACTCCTTGCGCTTCTAAGCAGCAGGCACACCAGCACAGTGGTTGTGGTAGTCGGTACAGCCATAGACTCTCAGCATAGCTGAGGCACACCAAGCAGAATTAATCAGCAATTAATCAGCAGCATCATTACTTTCTTGTGAAAACAATATAATAATAAAGTAATATGTAAGCAAATATGTTTCAGATCTAAAGCCAAAATAGGTAGTCTATAAAGAGTTTATATTTATTCAAGAGGAACACATAATTTGAATAGCATAAATAAAAAAGTCAAGGAAGGTACTCTTTTTCTTTCATTAAATCACCATTCATGCACAGTGATGTCTATTTCTTTGACACAGCAATGGAAGAGGAGTTAATTCTATTGTACAACTGCAAAATGTTCCCTTCAATCTTGTAGCTTACTAACATACCTCTCCCCCTCCTGCTTGGGCACAAAGGCAAGAGTATATGAGACTTTACAGTCTGTCCATTTCCTGTTTTACACATACCAGTGTATTCTGTTAAGAAGTGTGTTTTCTGTCAAGGAAATGCTGACTTCTGTGAAGGACTACCAAAAGAGAACACGCATGACAAAGACCTTAGGCATCTGGATACCGAGCTTCTGCACAGGAGTCACTAACCTGGATGGTCTGGCACTTAAAGTTAGCTGAAGTGAAAGCACAGGATAAAATAAGCACAAGGCTCATGACTCTACATGACAGAGCCTCATGAGTCAGCAGAACAAATCTCAGAAACTATTGCTCATAACCCTCTAAAAATTTACTTTTACAGTGTTAACATCCAAACACAAGATGGCCTACAAATGGTCTGGTTAAGTAATGCTTGCATTAATACTATGATTTCCACATTTTCTCAACCTGAGCCAGATCCTGGTACCCTTGTATAAGACTCAAACACCCTTCAACAGCACCCATGAAGTCACACAACAAGGGCCATTTTGAGATGACACGGTTCTTTTGAAGTCACTTGGGAATACTTTATTAAAATTATACTATATTAATTCTCTAGAAACCGAAATTGTATTTGGCACTTCATAAACCAGAAAGACACAGTTCCAACTGTGAGAACTTATCAACTTAAGAGATAGTAACGGAAAGGTCACTGAAATGAGAGGATGGAGGAAGGAGACAAGAGCATTAGTTTACAGTTTATAATAATTTGCTTAGATACTTTTGTTTTCTCAGGATAGGGGGGTTTGGTTTTTACTTTAGTTAGATCCAAGATATAAATTAATTTCATATCAGGTAAAATTTAGTCTTGGTACAAAGAGAAACCATTCTCCGTATACCTGTGGTTCAATTGCCATCTTGTATGGATTTTGATGTCATGTATACTACGTGTACACATGGTGGAGTGGTATTGTCTAACTAGTGTCAGCCTGTTTTCCCACTGCTATTAATGTTCTTTGTTTCATTCTATTTTACTCCTGGAAGTCAATGGATCTGTGCTCTGGACATAGTTGTGACTACTGTGCATTGCTAGTGAAGCAGAGATGGAAAGGGTATCATAATGTTACTCTCTGAAAACTAACCCCTAATGCTAGGGTTACAGAGAGAGAGAGGTCAGTACAGATCAGAAATGAAATTTCTTCTCCATGTAAATTCTGTGGGAATTAAATGCAGCCTTATAGTAGCATCTTAAGGAAATTCTCTATCCGTACTTGTCTGAATTAGAAAGTTAGTCTTATGAAGCAATGCCAAGAAATCAGTAGGACCAGGGTAGATCTGTTCTCCATCTGTGATCCATGCAGACACCTCACACTGTACAAGTCCCATCAAGTCACATTTTACTACATATGAACCTGCTGTTCTGGTATTTGCACAAAAGATGGTTTATAATTGCTCATTTAAAGCCCATTTCTACTTTGAAATAGTTTATTGCTTGCTATAATAAGAAGCATGGATTGGTTAATTGCACACAATTCCTAGACATTATTTTCTTTTTTTTTTTCCTCTCCAGTGCACTACCTAATCACAGGTTAATTCTAAAACCATACATAAAGCTAAGGATGAGGAAGAACAAAAACGTGGTACAACTCAAAAGGGGATCAAACAATAGGACTCCTCTCCTGAAGAATACCTCACAAAGACCTCAGAATTGGGAAGTGAAACTGAGGGAGCTTCACAAATTTGTGCCTTCCTCTTCTCCATGCTCACCACCAGTCGTATTTTAAGTTAAGGCTCCTTTCATCTAACACTTGTATGTACCTAGAACTTGTACAAATTCTGAGTCTCATTTAACCAAAAAAATCACATAAAATATATATTTTCCAACCATGTGCTGGCATCATTGATACATTGCTGTAACGGATGGATGGTGTTTTAATTAAAAGAAGAAAAATCAGAGAAACTGGATAAATTAACTGCATGTTTAAGTTTGTTGATGACAGAAATTAAGTATATTAGTTATTCCACACTTGATATGCAAAAATAATGCAGCAAAAGCTGCATAGCTTAAGCATTGTTATTGTAAAGATATACCAGGGGAATCACAGAATCGTAGGGATTGGAAGGTACCTCAAGAGATCACAGGGTCCAACCCCCCTGCCAGAGCAGGTTCCCTAGGACAGATCACACAGGTAGGCGTCCAGATGGGTCTTGAATATCTCCAGTGAAGGAGACTCCACAACCCCCCTGGGCAGCCTGTCCCAGGGCTCTGTTACCCTCACTGTGTAAAAGTTCTTCCGCATGTTGGTGCGGAACTTCCTATAATTCTACTTGAGGCCATTGCCCCTTGTGCCGTCTCCACAGACCACTGAAAAGAGGCTGGCCATTTCCCTTTGTGTCCCACACTTGAGATATTTCTAAACATTAATAAGATCCCCTCTCAGTCTTCTTTTCTCAAGCCTGAACAGTCCCAGCTCACCCAGCCTTTCCTCATAGGGGAGATGCTCCAGTCCTTTAATCATCTTCGTAGCCCTTCGCTGGACTCTTTCCAGGAGATCCCTGTCTTTTTTGTACCAGGGAGCCCTGAACTGGACACAGTACTCAAAATGAAAGAACAGTGCCACAAAATAATAACATGCTCCGCTAAGAAATATAAAGTTTGCTGTGACAGTAAAATCTGTTGTCCCATGCGGTTTCATCTTTGATCACAGAATGAAATAATGCATGAAATAACTTTACATATGAAATAATTCAGCAGAACATGAGACAAGGTAGTATTTCTGCTACTTCCCAACACAGTTGCTTGGCAAACTTTTAATTTCCACCCAGCTCTCCTATAAGATTCTTTAACACTGCAAAGCCTAATGGGCCAATCCAGGCTTTCACTGAAGAGACAGTCTTCCAGATCAAAGGGCAGATAGCTTGCAAGCTCTGCAGCATTCGTTTGGTTGCCAATCTAATTTACCCAGGCTGAAATTGCATTGCAGGGGAACATACAGGAAAATAGAGACCATTTGTTTGTGTCAGGCTGCATGATGCAATTTTCTAGAGTTATCACATTCAGCAAAACATAGAAGTTTCAGGCAAGAGAACAACAAGTGGTTACTGTTTGCTATCACTTAAGTTAAAAATCACTGCCCTCATTTAGGTACTGAAGTCTAGAGGCTGCCCTTCTGGCTTTCAATCAATCAATCAGTCTCTTAAACTGGAGTCCCTTTGTATTTTCACACTGAGGTCTTTGGTATCACTAAAGCATTCCACTGTCAAAAAGCAGAGTTACCCTTGGCAACAAGGTTTTTTTTGAGTTTTGACTTCCTTATCAGAGATTGGTCTGAAACTGAACATGAAGATTAACTAGCAGCTGCTGGTGGGCTCTAACACAGACCTTTCTTTACTTGAAAAGAGGCTCCCTTTTCGAAGGAGGTAACAATGGAAAACTTCGGTGCTTATATAAAAATATGACCAATGTATCTCTTCTCAGTTAATGCTAAAGAATTTGTTCTGGTGATAGACTTGGCCTGCTTACACTAGTCACACTAAAAGTTCAGGGCCAAAAAATTTACGTAAGGTTATGGTTGAGAAAAAAAAAATTTTTTTCCTAGGGACAAATTTAAAATAAAAAGTTTTCTTTTGCAACTTTTACCCATGTGACAGCCTCTTCTGTTCCCTGACTGTTTTGGTGGGATACATATTCCCCAATTGATCCAAGAGCTGGTTATCTGGGTTCTTTTCAGTCAATGGAGAGAGAGACTGAACTATACAGAGGATGCTTGAGCTCATGTATTTCAGACACCTCCTCCAGGATGACACAAAGAGCTTTTTTTGCCAGTGCAAGGCCATTTAAGCAGCTGGCACAGACCTGTAGATAAGTCAAGGTATATGACAGGACATGAAGCCCACCTTTGTGGTTAGAAATCTACTGTCTTTAGTGTGTTGCCCAAATTTAATTTAGTGTGCATGAGGTGTACTTAAGAAATACTGAACTTTGGCCATATTAATCCCCAGCGTGGGGCTTCTTCCACATTCCAGCAGCACAGCACCTGCTCATACCATTCTCCTAAGCAGGTTTGAATAATGCACACAAAAGGAGTGCTTTACACAGAAGCTGACAAAATGCAGCCTACTATCCTCCTTTCTAACACCAAATGCCCTCTAAAACTGGGCAGCCCATTAAAAAATTCTCTTAAAGAATCTAAAGAATTCTTGGCTCTTGAGTGCACCCGTGTTGCAGCCTTTCTGTCAGTAACTAACTCTCTGACTGTACTAGTTTAAAACAAAAAACCCATAAAAAACCCCAGACAGTTAGGAACTAGAGGAAAATGAGTAATTCTTGGAGGAAAGACACGTAGAAACAGCAAAATGACCCTATTACACAATGGTATTTGTTACTTTACATAAATTGTTTTTCCTGCAAGTGATAGTGGAATTCAGTGTCTGGCATGTTTTTGTTTATGGGTTTATTACTACTGAAACACTGGGAATTACTTTGCCTGAGGAAAACACAGTATGTTTCAAAGAAACTAAGAAAATGGAAAATTTAGGGAGCCTTAAAGCTGGCACGGACACGTTACACACCAAAGCCGAAAAGCTTCACGCAAACTGACTGCGGCACATCTGGCACGTGGAAGATACACACTGTTCCTTCATCAGCAAGTACTGAAAAGTTTCAGAACTTTACAGGCAGCATTAAACAAACATTCAGGAGAAGTGGGAGACTGCAGGTGTAAAGAATTAATGGAAAAGCTAGAGACAGTAAAGGAAATACTGCATTTTAAGGTTTTCTGACTGTGGTGCAAGAAAACAGCGGAGCACATGGGAGACCTGTGGTTAATGGGAAGCCAAAGGAATGAATCGTTAGCAGATACAGTTATATTAATAAGAAATACAAAGAAATTAAATGAACAGAAGATATGCTGTATGGAAAGCTAAGCTAAAGACAGCAATGAAAATGATGCATCTATAGGCACAAAAGTAGAAAGAGCACTAAAACCAAGCTTTGAAAACACAGCAAGAGCTGCATTGACCAAAATACATAGAAGTAATTCTTGTGAACATGAAATAAATTTTCACTTTCATGCTGCTAGTAAACATCTACATGAAGCCAGTCCACAGCAAGTTAAAAATAAATTCAGCAAATAGGGAAAAAAGAATTCACAAAAAAGCAGTCTTACAAATTGTCAAAGTAGAGAGACACATGTGAGCACATATATACCCACATGCGAGCACACGTATACCCACATGCACTGAAAATTATGAAAATCAGACAACTTGACAGTTACAAGAATTAAAGGATATCACAAGCTCCAGTGTGCTGCCACTAAATTTAACTTAAAAAAAAATAAATTAATGAGCAATTATAAAAAAAGCTTTTAAAATGAATTACAAGAGGGACGGCACTGCAGGGACTCCCCTTTCCAGTGGGTGCTACTCTCAGCAAGCACCCTGGGCTCTGCAAGCCCCTGCTCCCAGCCCCAGTGCAGCAGTGACTCTGCCTGCAAGGGCTCTGCACGTGCAAGAGATGTCCTCAGCATGGCTCCAGCAGGGTCACAGAAACCCTTTTGGGTAGGGGTCAGTGCATGGGCATGCCTATGTGTCAGATGTCCTTTCCCAGGTACAATCGGTGAAACCAGAGAACTCTCTTTAGCAATGAAATTAAGAGGCATGTGCAGGATCAGTCAGAATAATGATATTTACAGAGAACTGAAAAAGTCCTTGCAAGAAATAGCTTCAAATTCATCTCTGGAAAGTCTGGGCTAATAGGTGGAATGCTTTTTTTCCTAAGGAAGCTACTGCTGAGAAAGCTCCTGACTAACTTCTTTACGTGAGAAAAGTAAAAATCCCTGCAGGGTTGTAAGCCTGAGGCCCTGACCACAGCCTGAAGCTCAAAGCAGCCAAACCAGCCAATGCACGCATAGCCGCAAGAGGATTTCGCTGACAGGCTGTGATGTGCGCTTTCCCACACCAAGAGCAGCCAGGGTCCGCCACTTCAGGACCACTGTGCAACCATCCTGCAAACAGCTGACTTTCTTCAAGTTCGTTGTCCCACTATTACTTCCAAGCAATCCCTTTCATCCATTCTGCCTGTTGTTATTTTCAAAACTGACCTGTCAACCTGGCAATTGGTTCTGCTCATTTTTCCCTCTGGGAGGGAAAACCTGTAGAAGTTTAAGAAATTTTCAAGCAGCCACTGTTCAGCAGGTAGGCAGCTTGAAGCTGAGGAGTGATGTACTCCATCAGAGTTGCAGAACCACCTCAGTGCCTGGTTGTAATCTGAATAACTTATCACTATTATGCCCAGCTATTGAGAAATCAGCTTATTTTGGTTTATTTCTTAGCAGAGAGAATTTTATTATCTCTCCAGGAGTTCCTGGAGGCATCAGAGATCTCATAACAGAAGGCATTGTAGAGACATGTAGGAAGAAACAGTCCCTTCCCTAGGGAAGGAGTTGCAAGGGATATGAAACAAAAGAAGATTAAACAGAGGAGTCCTAAACCTTGCTGAGGGCCTCGTTATCACAGTGAAGCTCTGTTCTCCATTGCTAAGTGCAGCAAAAGGAAAATCCATGTCCTTATTCTACCTTTCAGATGAACGCAAGATCATAATCTTATCTCTTGCATAATTGACATATCATGTAGTCTAACTTGATTAAGAACAGTCAGTGAAAATACATTGTTTCTCATTACCTGAGGTTCTTGGAAGGTAGAAAAAAAGAAAAAACCCACGAGATCTGAAATAATTTACCTTCGACTGATTTTTAGATCTCTTAGCTAGTTATTTCTTTACCCTGTGCTAACAGAAAAACCCAGACCTTCAATTCATTACCTGGAGAAGCCCTTTGATTCACTTCAAGACATCATCTTGTTCATGTGAGCAATCAGGTGGAGGACCATATCTGAGCTACCCGGAATAGATAAGACAGTATATTGGGACATCTCCAAAATTGCCTCTCATCATCCAGAGAGTCATTTAGTTTGAGGGACATCAGAAATGTTTTATTTGTACAAGTTCTTATCTGGTCCCATGGGCCCCCATTTTCATGTGGGGGACTTCTGTTATGCTCCTGGCACTCTCCTGTTGGGTTTCATCCAAAGGGATTCAGTTCACAAGCTCCACGACTGCTCCATGGCAGTGACCACACTGAAGCAAGAATAACTTGAGGATTTGTGTCAAAAGTGTTCTTCTCATCCTAGCCAAAACACTAGTGTAGATGCATTCTAGGTCCAACTGTTATAATTTACCTAGCACACCCTAAGTTCAAGTGTTATCACTTACCCAGCTGTTGCACCACCAGATTGCATTTACAAAATGTTTTGACTGTGGTCATCCTGACAGCATATAGGTAATCTTTTTAAAAATAATGCATGGTCAATGGAGGGTAAAATTTCCTTTCAGATTGGGAAGCTGGATTCAGAAACTGGCATTCATTAACCAGAGATGATTAAATGTCTTGGCTTCTAACTTCAGTGTTAGGTTTAATTTTTTTCTCAGATAGTTTCCTTCATTAAAATATTGTGCTTTCCCAATGAAACTGTCATTTTAAAAAATACATTATTATAAAATTCTTAGAGCTATTTTTGTGAAGAAAGAAATGACAGAGAACAGCCAAAAAGTATAAAAAAAATCTTATTGTGGCTGTTACACCTACTTGAGACTCCAGATCACCAGCAGATTTACATATACACACAGCTAAGTGCACACTTCCACAGTGTTGATGGCACACATCATCCAGCAAGAGTGGAACTGCACTTCAGTGCTCCTCAGAATCACACAGGAGGACAGAAATGGCCAAAGTCAGCTCACACGTACCCCATTTAAGTAGACTGAATTATACATGAGATTAATTTGTATAATTTTCTAAACTTTTTTTCTGTCTGTAAAAATGAGTTGTGCAGTTTTGTATGAATATGGTGCTATGGAAGGAATCCAGGATCAGGGTCTACTATTTAGCGGATGTATTTACATTTAGTATTTAACTAACACCATTTGACCGGGCCAAATAATTCATCTGCCCTTCCCTTTGTGAAATTCAGTCTTTGTTTGCATAGCTAGTAACCTCCTGAGTAGCCATAAGCCCCATCCTTTGTGCATCAGTAAGCTGTAGGAAATGTTGAACCAGTTTGCAAGAGTGCATAGATACAACTCCATGGTGACCCTCTATGAGTCATCTACAAACGTCACTCATATGAGAATGTAAGTTGTGCCCCTGAAAATAAATGCTAAGAAATTCTTCTCTGTACACAATCATTTTTCTCTCTCTAGACATCTTTAAGTGGCAAGATGAGATTTATTTGTTTTGCCGAAGGTGGAAAATCACTGAGGATTCCATTCTAGTTTTTAAATTTATTAAAAAAACAAATAAATGACTGGTTTCAAAAATGTGATTTCTAAAATTATTCTGTTCTTTCAACATCACCATAAAAATAGAGAATATAAAACCATTCTGAAAAAAAGAAGTTCAATGTTTTAGCTTCAGGCAATCAGGTTTTTTAAATGACTAATCATATATGCAGTCAGACAAAACATTTAAAAATACATCCAGAGAATATAAATAATAAATAGTTTCAGGGAACTGTTTAGCAGAATAACATGTACCTACAACTTCGACCAAACCTAACATGGAAAGCATGATTCTGATACTACCATTTTGAAGCTCTTTCACTGGAAAGAAGCTAGCTAGGAATCCTGACACATACAGTGTATTACAAGCAAATTCTGCTTTTCATAAAGGTCTATGAAAGTAGCTGTCACAGATTTCAAATGTGATTAAAGATCAAGTACCTGAAGGCAGAAAATTTGGACTTTGCAATTATTCATACTGATAACATGAGGAAACCCACATTATTTCATAATAGCTATCCATATTTCTCACATACACTGGATTTTACATGTTAGTTTTAAATTTCAGCCTTACTGAATGCATTGGAGAAACATGACTGACAATAAAAAAGTGAATAGAATTGTATACTTAAAAACATTAATGTATTTAAAGAAAGATAAAGACGGGGGCCAGAGCTATCTCATGGTGCTGTCTTAAGCAGTGTAAAAGAATAATAGCAAGTTGTCCTTTTAGGAGGTCTTTGGTATATTGCTTCTTTGTCCCGGCACTCTTAAGCTTTCAGTTCCAAACTGAAAGCAAGTTAGAAAACATGTTCTAGAAAAACATGTTTATGCTTGGGGGTTTTGAAATCACTTTGGAACCTACTGAACCTTGTGTAGATGTTTGCACACTTTCAGTAATTTTAAATTACAAGACCTATCTTTTTTCATAATATTTGGCTTTTACACAGCTGAAGATAATGGAGATAACGGAGTCTGTGCTCACATGATGTAACATGGCATAACTCCACTGTGGCCATTGCAAAAGAGGTTATTGGAATGAACTAAGAACCTGGTCCTTCATTTTAACAAAGTTCACCATTTAATTATATTCTAATTGAAAATTACTTCCCATTAAAAGAAATTAATGACATTCTTATGTAAAAGTAGCAACTTGGTGGACCTTGCTTTTAGACAATTTTACTTTTCCAAAAATGTTTATAAAGAGAAATAATTTTCAACTTCATGTCCTAAGAGAGAGAGAGAGGATGGAGAAGGAGAGCAGGACAGGGCCCTGTTACTGCGCACCAGAATCCAGTCCCAGGCACATATACACATACACATGACTCAGGTTTGTGAAGACGGACAAGAAGCCTTGTTTTCACTACAGTAAGTAGAGAAACAAATTTTGACAGTGCAAGAATTGATTTGAAGAGTCACTGTTACTTGAGCTCCTCTAAATTTGCTGTCAGAATCACTCACCTTTGTCACATGATGCTTTTCATGTTGTATGGGAATCTTAAACATTTGGCACCAATAAGTTGTATCCTTGTCTGGTACAGGCACCTATCTTAATAAAAAGGGGAAGAACACAACATTATAAAAGTCACATTACCCCGTTGCATAAGCCAAAAACTTTCGCTGCCACCCTATCCCCATCTCCATATAAACCCACATAACTTACGTCTTTGTTTGTCAAGTCAAAGTATGGCAAGGAGGCAGACAAAACTTCTTCTTTCTCAGGATTCAGTAAACGTAGACTCTTTGTACCACGATTAGACCCATGGTAATTTTGACCTGCTTCTCCCATGTCTTTGTGGTGGTAGGCCCATATAACCCGCACTGTGCTTTCCTGGAATAAAGAAAAAACCAACAAAAAACCCCATAAGAAATAGGAACAAGATCTTCCTTGCATAATTCATAAAATTCCTAAAATCACTATGGGGTAGGTATTACTGTATCTGAACGATGACAATGTATACCAGAAGAGCAGTCACCTACTGACTCAGTTTTGCCTTTAATAATGTTTTGTACTCATAGAGTTCATTGTGTATCTGCAGAAGTTTAATCCCTCCCTGGTAGGCTCCTTCATAAATGCTGGAAATTTAAATCATATCTGCAAATAGAGGAACAGACCCATAAAAAGGTAAGCTTCTAAACACATCAAGCAGTTTTATCTAGAGATGCCACTCATTTGGCCAGAAATCAGGAGGTTTCCTCCCAAAACAGTTCCCAGGCTCAGTTCTATAAAGATGTGAATGCCTCCAGTGAACTGTTGTCCTTACATGTTAGGGAACACAAACATTCAATTACAGAACAGATTTACATCTTAAAAATCAATTTACAGCCACAACACAGTACAATTCTCTTCAAACTCTTCTCAGATGGCAATAATCACCCTTGAGACAAAATAATAAATACTGAAATGTCCCAGAATGTTAAATTATACTGAGACAGCTTGAAGCAGGTGCAAAAACCATAGATCCATTGACTGACTGGAAATCTGGTGGTTTATCCAGCTGTGGCTTGCTTTCTGCATCTTTCAGCTCCTCACTTAGTTATTAATGTGTACATTGTGAAAACACAGATAATGAAAATAGTGTTGAAATAGTATAGCAATGCTTCCAAAATGAGTAGTAAACAAGCCAATGCATAGAAAGCCTTGAAAATCTCTCTAACCTATCTGTCATTTCCCGTACAGAAGGATCAACTTCATATAATTTAAAATTGCGCTTAGGGAACAGCAGTCCCCTAGGGCTGCCTATGGAGAATTTACCATGAAAAGTACTTTATCATGGAAAGAGCTTTAATCACGAAACTCTTGAACTCTTTGATTTTAAATAAAGAATTAAAACCAGAACTATATTATAAATATATGTGATCCAAATCTTTTAAAAAGTCTATCTTTAAGATTACAAGTGAAAGTAAGGCCTATAAGTTGGTATCTCTTGAATGACTGTAACTGTGGGGTATGGAACTTGATGGCCCAGAGGGACCTGTTTCAATCCTGTGTTCAATTGATGTGTTAGAAATTAAACACATTAAAGTAGGAGGAGAAATAAATCTGAAATTAAAATATAAAACTAGCACAAGAATTTTGCATGGTTAATTTCAGTTGACCAAACAGATGTTTTTCAAAGTTAATTTCTTTAATTCTGTCCTTTTACTGTGATTTTAATAACCACATATACATGTGGCCTGTATTAATCCCTCCATCCCTCTACATGTAGGCCGAACCTCTTACCGTTATGCTTTTGTCATTTGTATCACAAGTGTGCAGTTCTCGGCTAAAAGCCAATATTGTGTGTGTGCTGTTTTCCATGGCATACTCCAGATGGTAATCCTGTTGAGGGTCCTTTTTAAGTACTCTGTTTTCATCTGTAAAATAATCCTGTTGAAAAATAAAGGTGGTCCTTATTAAAATATAATACTAAATTAAAATTAAAGCCTGGTGTAAAATATTGAAGCCTCTTAAAATACAACTTTATGTAAAACATTGACGTGTCAGTTTTGTATCAGATGATAAATTCGAGGTGGCACTGAACTTTTTTCTGATTAAAAATCGTCAGGAAAGCAAGGCGTTTTGATAAGCAGCTTGGAATATGTCTTGAGCAACTGTAACAACATGCTGCCTGAACGCAACTGCAGAAACATCAGTAGTACTCAACTGAGAAACTTAATTTATCATGACTGGGGTGTCGTGAACTTCAGGGGAAATTACTGAGAAGATGAATTTCACTTACTATTCACATCAACACAAGTTTTTCTTTCTTTTTCCTTCCCCACAGAAAGCAAACTTCTTTACTGAACAACTACTAGAGCCAGAAACCCTACGGCTTAACTAGCACAGAGAGAGCTCAGTTTGTACAAAAGGTGCTGGGCTGGGGTTGGGTTAGAGGGGAGGGGGCTGGGGTTCAGCAGTACAATGGAGGAACGGCTGCTGTGATGCCGAGTCATTAACCTCCTCACCCCAAATTCCTGCAGCCCTGCACAGCTGGGACCCAGCCCTCTCCTCCCACCCCGACCACCTGGAAAGGGCTGATCACCACCTCAGATGCACCTCCTTTGAGTTTTAGGCTGTTTCTATCGGGTTTGGGATGGGGCTTTAAACTAACAGACATATTTCTCGTGTCAAACAGGCTACAGGCAGACACCATTAACCGTGCAGCATCCTTGCAGAGTACTGCAGTGCCAAATGTTCCTGGAAGGCATTTACTTCTGTAGCTTCTTGAACCTCCGTTCACTTCCAGAGAGACCTCTAGCTTTCCACTTTTGTTGTAGCAGAGGTAACCAAGCTGAAAAAATTTAAATTTAACACAATAGCAGCAAAAGTAATTCACTAAAGGGTCACTTAAGAGCTGTAACCTTAAAATTAATCCTACCCTAGAAACCTCTGGGTGTGCAGGAGCCCACATGCACAACAGTCAGAGTTCACAAGCTGGTCTGCCTTTTACAGATATATGAATAACTGCATACCCAAAAAGCTCATTAAGGTACATTCATTTGGATGAAAATTTGTATAAAATTCTCTCAGTGATGAGGAATCTTCAAGGAAGAAAAGAGTAAAAAGCTGAGCACTTTGATCAGTGAAGATATTCAGATTTCGTTCTCTCTTGCCAAAACTACTGAAAGAGTTTGGAAGTTTTGAGTTCCAGAACAAATCTAAATTTCAACATTTTTGAAAGGTACTGAGAAGAGTCCTTCTTTTCCTGCCAGAGTTTTTCATGCCTCCAAAGGAATGAATACATATGGGAAAGAGAACACGCATGGGAAAACAATCACCGAAAAGAGCAAAAGCGGGTCCTAGGACTTGGAGGTGTATGCTGAAAGAAAGGGAGCTGCTGAGTTGTGTTTGTTTAGAGAAAAAAATTTGGATTTGCTTTTCCAGATGGAAATAATCAGCCTGTTCTCGGATGGTACTAGAAGATGGCTACTTTATGGGATCAAAATGTTCCGCTTTAACCCTGCATCAAAGCTTGGAAAGAGCCATACTGTCTATATGCAATTCTGTCCCAGCCATGAAAACATTTCTCTATGAAATCTCCACTTCCATCTTAAAAATAGTAAGGGCTTTTCTGTACAAGAAATGGAACCTTGTAAACATCAACTTCTATTAAAGCATGATCTCTTTGCTGAAAAGTTGCACTAAATTGGAGGAAGGCACCCTTGCATTAGAATAAGCACTGACACATTAAATTATTAAGGAAAAGAAATTCAAGAATAGCTTGAAGGTTGAAAGTCTTTGCCTGAAACCACTGGGAAGGAAAGTTCAGAAATGTGAAGTAGAGTTAGGTGCATACTCTCAAATATTTTGCTGGTAAACTTCATCATTTCTTAACAAGTCTAGAGGACACAACTGTGACCAAAAAAACCTTTTATGATATAGTCCTGGCTTCCATGAGCCTGCAGGGTGAATGTAAAAATAACTTGAAGACGTTGTGTAATTATTATTAGCTCAGATGTGCCTCGATAACGTGATTGTCAGTGTAATTATTTCACTCGCCTGGAGGACAAAGACAGGTCCCAGCTCTGGCTCACTGCGAAGGGCTTGTTTTTGGCTGCCAGCAAATGCTCTGGGGAAAGTGGTCCCAAAACCCAGACCCCCAGGAGAGTACCACGCTGCTTCTCACAGGAGGAGAGCTGAGTTGGGAAAGCTTCCCCAGGGCTTTGCCTTCCCCTGCTGTCGATGCTGAACTGCACCTCAGTCCCTGACTCACCTTAAATTATTTTGTGGGTAGATGCTAATCTGACCAACTAATGTTAATCTTTCCCATGTGAAAATTTCTGAGAAGTAATGAATTCCTTGTCTCTACTCACTTTCTTTGCCTGATGCATGACACTTTGAAACAGCCCTTGAGTATCAGGGCACTAAGAATATCTGGGAAGCAAATTTATGTAGTGCCCAGGAAGGTGAAGGTGTCCATTTATTCCCCAAATCCTCCACTGAATGCAGTGGGACTACCCTAGAAGAATCATGTGACTACGCTTGCCAGGAGGTGTTTAAGAGTTAACAAACTTCCTCACTTACTATTTTTATTTCCTTTGTGGAAAATTAACCAGATGCTCATAGCAAAAATAAAATCAAATAATAGAAGAAAAAAAATAAAATTCTGAACAGTTCAGAATCTGGTTGCTCAAGGTCTGACATGAAAATTGTTTTTTACCAATTCAAAGAAAAAAAGAAGGCCACATTACCAAGGAAACATACTGATCTCTTCCTGGTCACAAAGATTTAAGTCTTGCAGGCTGTACTCTGCTTGCTAGTCTGAGCTTAGAAGCTTTTAAGATACCTGTTTGTGTACCTGATGAAATGAACAAAGGGATGTTATAAAAAATGAAGGCACACTGACAAACTGTGATGCTGCATCCTTTTCAACAGTATCTTGGAAAAGTTAGAAAAAGTTGGTTGTAGAGAGATCATTATAGTTATATGTCCGTACCTTTATAGACCTCCTAGGCTTCCTTTCAGAGTAGAAAAATAAGAACATATAGAGGTCCTCCTCCTATGATACAAACGCAATTGAAACCACCACATATGGACAGCCTACACTGCATTTAAGTCCCTGTTCTAATCAAAGGAGAAAGCTGAGTACCTCTGAAGGCCTTTGAAAAAATTACTTGTAAGACCAAAGGACAGCACAGATGATGGATCCACTAGAGCCCAGAGAGGGGACATTGGGCATCTGGGCTTCAGCTGAACTCAAGATATCTAAATACAGCTCAAACCTCAGGACCAGACTCCCATAACACAGAACTCATCTAAATTGACAACCTTTGCCCATTTAATTCTGTAAAGAAGGGAGTATAACAGTTTCATCAACAGAATTACAGTATTTCTATATCTACCCCAGATGTTCAGAGACATGACTCACATTAGAAGAGCTTACCCTTCCCACCAGGCAGGATAAAGCTCTAACGTGGTGTCCTCTTTTACACAGATTTGGGTTTACCATCCCCTACCATTAGCTAGAAAACCTGTATCTTTTGTAGGATAGATTATACTGATACACCCTGAATGTCATGGTGTCCCAGCAGAGATGTGCAGTCGTTATCAAGCCCTTAAAACTGAATTTCTGAAATAGTCACAACAGAAACTTGCATCCAGATTCTTGGGTTCTTACATGCACAGAAGTATGTATTATATGTTAAATGACAATAAAGTTTGACAGGAACTTTTCAGAAGTGTAGAACAGTTACAGAAAGAGAATATAAGGGGGAAATTACTGTATTTTTCTAGCGAGAACATCTTATGTAAATAGTGTTTAAAACAAAGTTTTGGCAGTGTTATGGGTCATGCTGCATAATAACATCACAGCATGATAACAAAGATTTTATTTTTATTTTACAATGTGCTTATTTGAAATACTTGAATCAATTAAAGTTTCTGCACTCCCTTTGATAATATTGCATAAACTGGCATTTTGAACCCTGGACCAAGTTGTGCAATCAGTCAAATAATTAGGTATCTCCTTCCTCACATCAACTAGAAGCTGAAACGACATATGGAAAATGAAAAATCCTCCTGACAGTACAAGTTATTTTGTTCTTTTCCAGATGTGAAACCAAACATATAATACTGGTTTTAGGATCGCATTAACCTCTCTCTTTCTTTAAAAAAAAAAAAAAGTTTTGCAGAATATATGGTTTCTGATTGCTTCTCTGCCAACAGTCAGGGAGAATAATTTCTTAAGGATGTGAAAAGAGGCTGTTTTATCCTTGGAGAATGTAAGCACAGCTGCAGAGGGAAGCCTGACCCCGAAAGCACCACCAGCTGTCATTGCAGACTTGAACAGGTGTTTATGGGACTCCTTCCCCTCATCTTTACAATGTATAAGATTGTTTTGTTTATGATATCAATTTCCCATCCTAAATTATATACAACATCTTTGAACCTCAAGGAGCACAAAATAACTCTCAAACTGTGGCCCCATCCAGCAATCACCTTGCAGTCCCAGCTTGCGAGCTGCTCTGCTGCTGGGATTTATACGCCTGGCCCTTCTCTAACTGGGAGATCGCTGCCACTTCAGCAGTGACTTAACACTTACAAACAAGCAAAGGGACACTCCGGGACTGGGAAATGAGAGACAAACAAGCTGTGTTGCAACTAGTCCTCATTTATGGTCTGTAGCCAGCCCACAGATGTTTGAACATCCCCAAACTACCAAACCAGTATCTAAAACCAGGGCTGAAGACAAGTTAGGCAAAAGGAATTGGGAAGATGTAACCAGGATGAAAGTTGGAGCAGAAGAGGATCTATCTTAGTATAAATAGGATGGATAAATTGCTACAGTATGCAAAAGATCTGACCAAAACTTTTGTTTGAAATAAGCACCAAACGATGCCTTTCTGGGTTTCCAAAAAAAAAAACCACCAACAAACAACTGTGGTTAGTATTTCTCTTTTTTATTGTTGCATTTAATTTAGATGGAATCCTGCTGCTCATGGTTCCAGCACACACTGGATGTTACCACCAAAAAGAACCTGTTTTTACATTGTATTTAGCAAGAAGCAAACAGAGCATGAGTTTACAAACAGCAAACCAAACTTTTTTTGCAACCTCAAATAAATTTCAGTTTGAGTTTCAGGCAAAGATCTCACTATGCTCTTATGTCAGGGAAAAACACAGCCCACACACAGAAAACTAGCACGAAGCAGGAGTCTAAAAGCATCACTGCTCCATATGAGAACACCTTGAGAGCATTCCAGTTGACTGATCCAATCCTGGGCTTGGCCCCAAATGAAAAAATATCCATAGAAAAGGTACAGCAACAGCAATCAAGCAGTTGCAACAAGTTCCTAAAATAACTGGGATTGGTAAAACTTGCTGCTCCTCTATGACCAGACTGTTTGTAACTAATACACTGTTTGTTTTGCTTTTCTTTTTACCTACGCAGCAGATTAGCATGAAGTGATGCAGTCCTTGCTAAGAAGCCTGGACCTCACTCATGCAGGCAATTCTGAGAAGCCGTGCATAATTCCCGGTACGATTCCAGCTGATCTGGCTGAATTACCCTGGAGCAAACATGGATTATTCACCTCAGGTGTACTACTAACTTCGACAAGGACCGAATTTTTTTCTCTGTAGCAAATACTTGTGGGTGTGTCTACATTTTAAATGCAGACACACACATGTACACAAAGACACGCATTTTCCACTTATGCATTTACAGAAACAGTAATGCGCGTGTGTGTGTGTGTGTGTGTACATGGACATATATTTTCTTTGCAAAAATAGGGTGCATTTTTTAGACATGAACCACAATTTTCTAGTCTAGAGACATGTCTTTCCTCATTCGATCTGCAAGTCATTTGAATACATTTCAGTGTATTTCTTATATCTAGTCAAGTGCTGGCTTCCCGGAAGCCTACGGCTGGCAGCGACACCCCTTGGTTTCTGTGGCATTCCTGGGAGATGTAAAAATATTGCTTTCTCCACACACAAATGAAAAACACTGTAATGAGGAGAGCTCTCTAACTTACTGCACAAAGGTGTAACAAGCACTAGCAGTCAGAAGTTGAAATACAACCTTGCTTATTGGTGTGGATAATTTGACTTTGCAGCAGAGTCCCAAGGACCAGTCCGAGTCTTTACATCAAGAATAGATGTTGATTTAACAGGTTATATTCCAGAAGCCATAAAGCTAGATTAAAGGCTGTCCTAATGCAAACAGACTAGACAAAACATGTAGCAAAGTGTTTTACGGGAAAGAAAACCTCTAAGTAGGAGATTCTGTGTGATCCAATCTCACAACTGTACTTTATCACAAGGAACATTCCTTCCACTGGAGCCACATGTAACCAGTACAAGTTTTCTTGCTTTAATGACTATAATTACTTCAATTATGAGTAAGTTTTGAAAACACTTAAGGGATTTTCAAGCATAACTGTTAATGATGCTTGTTCCCAAAATTTCTCTATGTGCCTTAGATAATCTCACCTCTTCCCACTCCTCCTTCTAAGAGTTTATACTGAGAAGGAAATCATTCCCCCATTATTTTAAGCCTTTGCATCACTCACGGTGTCTAGATTTCCATCCTGCCTGAGGTACCTATTTTTGGTAATTTCATTTTCTTAGTGTTCCTGAAAATCCAATGGACAAGAAAAAAATACCATAGAGAACAAAAAAGACTTGCAAAACAGCCCCCAAGGGCCTGCAAAATACAAGAGCTACAGAATTCTTCTCATCTTTTGTTCACCAACTGTTGCTTCCTTGTCCTAACTATTGTACCTCTGAAAGGGAACTACAAAGCACCCAGCCAGTGGAGATGTACACTGGAGTGTCTCTTTATGCCCCGCATGGAAGCCAAGAGGGACTCATTAGTCATCTGGAAATTTTGCCCCAACGCCCAAAGGCATGAAATACCTCCAACAAAGCACCAACTGAGATATGTCAGTGTGGCACTCACTTTGCATCTCTCTCTTGGTGCCTTTCAAGTTGTTTTCTAAACACTTCTTGTGTTGCTGTTGGCATGAGTGCACTTAAAAGCAGAATATCGTTAAGTACAGAGAATGCTCACTGTTTTCTGTCCTTTAAAATCTCTTCCAAGTACTTCCCTATGAGCAATTAAGCTAACTCTATGGGATACATTTGATAACAGATATTCTTTAGTTTGGGTGACAGTTAACAAGCAAGGCTGCAATGAATAATAAAGTACTTTTTAGTGACACACAGTCCCTATTCACCCTGAGCAGGGACTATTTTTGTGCAAGTTCAACAGAAGAGTCGAACAATGCAACCCTCTTGTATAACTTGCACAAAATAGGCATTCATCAAGGAGGATTACTCTCCCCAAAATGGGGCTCTCAGCAGCTACGTGCTGTGGGTGGGGATGCACAATTCCAGACAGGGGTGGAGACCAAGGAAAAGGCATGGGTCTAGCATGAAAATGCATGCTGTGTCAATTCATAAGCACAAAAGAGATGCATTAAGAAAAAAAAAAAAAAAGGAGAAAAAGGGGGGAAAAAACCTAGATGCAAAAGCTGAGGCTGCTGTGAGAACTGTTACGAGGAGTAACGCACTCTGCCAGCGATCAAGGCGATATTTCAAGGTAAGGTTTTGCTAAGTATCAACTCTCCTCCCAAGTCCACCCCCTCCCTACAGAGACAAAAGGAGCTCCCAGCTTTCCAACACCAGCCTCCACGGGTATCTTCTACTTGTTCTCACATACACTCACCCAAACCCCACATAATCTGCCGCTCTGTCACCACGGGGCTCTCAGTGCCACAAGAGAATCGTTTGTTCACTGACCTTCCTCTTTTTCTCCCTCTGCTTGGTAGAGGTGTGTCCCTCAGGACAATACAGTAAAGCTATGCCTGTATATGTATTCATTCATTATTTTTATATATATATACATTTATATATATATGCATTCATGTAATGCCCTCTATGTACTCCCGAGATATGTCTAGGCTGCCATTTCAAGTACCAAACTTCTGAAACAATAGGAGAGCAAAATGTGTGATTCTCCAATCATTCAAACACTCTGCAAAATAGTACTCTGGTACGTTGTCTGGTGAAGTTTCGTTCTTCTCTCAAGATATGGTAACACTTCTCACCTTGAACTACAGAGAACTAGACCTCAGACTTTCCAATCATTTTGCCCTTTATGTACGCCAGACACCTTTTTTAGCTCAAGTACAGCTCAAACGTGGAAGAGGAAAGTAAACCAAGTACCTCATTACACACAAGTTCAGGAAACACCTACAAACTGAGAAAGTGAAACCCAATCTCAGATACCCGGGATTTTGAGTCACCAGGCATTTTTCAGGAAAAGCGCTGCCTCTTGGTGGTGGAAATAGCATCTACTTGCTCTGATGAAAAATAAAAGTCAGAGGAAATGTTTTCTCTCTTCTCTGAAAACTATCTGGGAGTTTTCCTCTACCACGATACACACCAATCTTCCACAGGCTCAGGAGTGTCTGCTTTTACCTTTACTGACAGCTGTAGTCCAGCTACATTTACATGCTGCTCCCAGAAGAGGATTCTTCCCTCCAAGAACACTTTCTATTTTTAAAGGAGGAGAGAGAATTTGGAGGGGGGGAGGAGAGGGGGAAGAGGCTAAATTCTCCCAAGAGAGTAGCAATTTCAGTGCCCACTTGAAAGCCTATAAAGGTGTTTCAGAACATCTCCAGAAAACCAGGCCACTAACAAGCATCTCAAAACTTTCAAAGAAACCAAAAAATGACCTTTCTAAGAGTTTAGACCACCATGTACATTTTCCGACTGATGATCATGGAATAAAAACATATTTCTAAAACCAAAAAGAAAAGTAAGTTCTTTCATTATAGGGTGTACATATTTTATAGAGTGCAGCTAGGCATAAAACCACATACTTTCAAGGGTACTATCTATGAAAAATTCCTTTTTAGTAGTAAATAATGTAAATGATGATGATATACACTTAACACGGAATGTGTTTTTAAAATATTAACTGTGTGTCCTGTAAAGGGAAGAATTCAATATTATTGAAATAGCATTCTAGAACAAGTTACTCATTTTATAGCAATCCCTGCTGACTGGCCAGAAAAAGCCTTTGGAAAAATTTTGTTTCTTCATTGTCTTTGTTTCTGGCCTTTCCTTGTTGGTATAAATATGGAAATATTTCGATTGAGCAACTTTTTAAAAGACCTCAGTCCAGTTTCAAAAGAAACCTTGCTGCCTGGAACTGAGGAAGAAACGGGGATGGAGAAAACCTCGGGTTGCAAACAAGCTTGAGTGATTTAAGTGTTTCTTCTGTGCCTTAACTACTCAGAAGTGCAACAAAAAACATCATAGTGCTTATCGGTTCATGTGCTAAATTACTATTTCAGGAAAAATATCAGAGAGTCTGTAACAGGAGGTGCTTGCCTTTTCTATCTCAGCCCTATTTGTCATGGGATGCCAGTGGATGAAATATTTGGGAGACAGATGGAATTCATGTGGAACCATTTTTAGAGGATGCGAAAAACCTGTGAGAGGTGCTGAAAAGAGCCACAAACATGCTTAGGGGGGAATGTCCTGCAGTGGGACCCTTAAAGAGCTCAATTGATATGTTATGCAAAAGAAAACTGAGGAGTGACTTGATTACAGCATATAAATAACTTTATGGAGGCAGGATGGAGGGGGAGTAGCTTTATTTTTTAATATAGTAGAGAAAATACGTAGCTGGAACCCGAACCCAGACAAACTAAGACTGTTAATCAGGAACAGCAAAGACTAGCCACTGCCACAAACCAGCAAGGGAAGTGATGGACCCTCCATCACTAGACGTCTTCCTGAAGTTTGGATGCCTTTGTGAAGACTTGCTTTACCCACAGGCACTATAAATGAACCAAACACAAAGTTTCTGTTTCTTTTAACAGTGTATCTTCTGAAATGTAAGGCTCTAGCAACCCTTTCCTTCTGTGAGCTGGGAGCTCATTGTTTGATAACCAGAATAGGAGTTTGTAAATATTATTAGTGATTTATGTAGACCGAGGTTTCTGGAAAAAATGTCTTTGTTTTGAAATACAGAGAAAAAATATTCTGAAAATTAAGAATCTGAAATTAGATAACAAACATTTGCCTAAACTTCCCAGAGTGGACTAATACAGAAGAAAAAAAGAAGAAAAAAGTTAAATTTTATGCTAAAACCTCTCTTTTTCTTGAAAAGTTTTGATTTATAAAATCTTGACAATTAGTAAAGGAAGCATATTAAACATTTCGTTTTCTTATGATGCAATGTTAGTAAAAATCCATATTCTTAAAGTAATATCTCACAAAACCTAAGCAGCAGCTTCAACGATCTAAACTCTAAGAGGATGAAAAGAAGACAACTCCTAGAGTGTAGTCTAACAACTGGGCGTTACCCTGCTCTCGAACTGCCTCTCTGAAAGTTATTACTCGGGCAGCTGGGGGTGACAAGTTGTCATGAAAGACGCAATTCCCCTTTCACTCACCCGAGGCACAAGCTGTCCCTGGTCCCCTGGCCCCAGAGCAACTCCTCCAGGCTGAAACAGGTGACTGAGAGAAGACTGAAGGTGTGGGTCCCTTCCCCTTTCACGGTTCCTACCCCACCGCCACTGGTGCCTCTTGAAGAGGAGCCTTCACTGGAAACACCAGTGGAGCCGGTGTCCTGCACTGCTATTCCCAGCTGTAGCTCTGTCTGTATCTAGACAACCAGAGAAACGTACCTAGAGACTTGTACCTCCTCTGAGGTCGCTTTACCGGACCAAGCACAAGTACCAGGAGCCCCAGTCGATACCCCGTAAGTCCTTTTACAATCACTGAGTCAAAACACCTCCAGGTGAGGACAGGAGGAACCCCAAGGACAGGAGCAGCACCGGCTGCGCCCCAGCAGACAAGTACATCGGCAGGCTGGGAAGCAGTGGGATCGTACCCTCACGTCAGCGGGATCACAAAGAGGAAGCTCAGGCGGCACCAGGACGGCCAAGCTCCGTCACTTGTTGGTTCCACGGGTGAGTGACGGCAGGGTGCGGGAAAGGTGCCGCACGCCGCTGCGGGAGGCTGCCCTCCCTCCCCTCTTCTCCTCGGGTCTAGGCTCGGAGGGCTGGCAGGGAGAGGGTGCCCGAGGAAGGAGAAAAGGGCTGTTGCGTTTTCTGGATGAAGAGGAAGGAAACCCGACACCTTTGACGAAACCCGTGTAGAAGTTTAGAGGGGGAAAGGCTGGCGGGGAGCGGACCGAAAAGGAATAAATAGCTGCTCCGGGGGAGAGGAACGCAGAACAATAGGGATAACCAAAAAGGAGATACGGAGGTGAGGGGCGAACACGCTGCAAAATAAAGAGGGGCAGGAAAAGGGGGGGCGTCCCGAGAAAGAAATAGCAGCGCGAAGGTGGGCGGACAAAGGACCTGGGACGCGGGGCGGGAGCGGGGTGCCGGCAGCGCTCTCCCCCGGCAGGCGCCGGCGGCTTGTGGGACAGGGGAAAGAGCCGGGCCTTACCTGCAGGTAGGGCTGGCCCCTCTCCACGCCCCCCACC